>JAIFZK010000017.1:12602500-12610000 GCA_027481765.1 Tenualosa thibaudeaui
GTGTCACAACCGTGTTTCCTGTGTTTGTGAAACACTCAATCATTTTATGTTGCGTCATTTTCCTTCTCAGGCCTTCTGCCCACCACCTCCCTCCCCCCAATACACACCGTATCTTTGACTGAGAGTGTGCATGTTGAAGTGTGTGTGTGTGTGTGTGTGTGAGTGTGTGTCAGCAGAGGTGACTGGGCGAACAACGCAAGCAGGAGCATGCTCATTCCCTCCATCCTCTTCATGTCGTGTTACGTTAAGGGACGACACCACCAGCACCGATTAAGCTTGAGATGAAACGGTCCTAGCCTCCGCTACCAAAGAGCCTCACTTCCAGAAAGAGAGAGGCAGTATGGGGAGTGTAGTCACCTGGCACAGTTCAGTGCACCATTCATTCAGTGTCATTGAATCAGTGACAGGAGATCTGGACTGCCCAGTTTAATAATGCTTTAATGCAGATATACTCATCCGTCCATCCCCATTCTCTTTGTGATGCCTCATGAATAAAATAGCAGCAGCTTCAGCAGCAGAGGCACTGCTATTCCTCTTCCTCCACCCCTTCCTCTTCCTCTCCGTCTCCATCTCGGCGGGCTCCGTTAATCAGCCAGCTGATCGGCGTCTGATCTGGTCCAGCACTAATGAACTCACGCTGACTGTCAGAGGCAGCATGTTGCCTTCCTCCCCTCCTCCTCATCCTCCTCCCTCTCCTCTCTCTTTCTCGCTCTGACACTTGGGGGTGGAGAGGCAGTGCACTCTAAGGTTGGGGTCCCTCAGGCTGGGACCCCACTATCAAAGGCATGGTAATGACCATCAGTCAGCATGCAGGAGGAGCACTGGGATGAAAGGCTCCATGTCTCACTGGTGGGCCTCGTGGCGGAGCTGGACGTCTGAGTGGAGTCACTCCGCTGTGGGGCTCAACCAGCACAGGTCATAGTCTTCCACTCAGGTGATCTTCTTGTCTCCTCTTGCCTCTCTCTCTCTCTGTTTCTATCTGTCTATCTCTCTCTTTGAACATTTCTGGGTATCTGTGGGGTTGTGTGAGGGTGCTTGTGTGCTAGCAGGCTGGTGTGCAGGGGTTGCTTAGAGGGGAGAGAGTACAGCCTGAGCAGGGAAGGGCCATAAATATGACAGGGGTCAAGCAGGGTCATCAGCTAAGCACTCAATCGGCCATAAACTCAATAAAGGACTCATGCCTGTCCAGAAGGCCCTTCATAGTGATGTATAGTGTTGGGTCAGAGCATGGGGGTTGGTGGCTTATATATTACATATATATATGTGTATGTGTGTGCGTGTGTGTGGGTGTGTGGGTGAGAAATAGAGAGAGAATGAGTCAGTGTGTTTAGCCGCACATATGTGAGAACACCTTAAAAAAAACTCCCCTTAAAATTGTTTCTTTTTTCTGAAATTGAGATTTAAGTGTATTACAGGCATAGTTTAAAATGCTTATGCTGAGGGCCATGCAATTTATTTTCCATCATCTCTCTCTCTCTCTCTCTCTCTCTCTCTGACTGCAGCCTTGCTTTGTATGCTTTAATAATTTATCTGGCTTGTTGCTTGCCTTGGCTCTGCCCTGGCCTTTCACTTTCCTGCTGCTCTGTTTGTTTGCTTTGAGCAGCTAAATCTTGTTTGTGCATGTTAATAAGTCAAGCCGGATTACCCCCCTCACCTCCAACCCCACCTACTGCTCCAACATGCACAGAGGCACACACACACACACATGCCACATATGCAAACACCCCCCAATTCCCCAGCTACAACCCCAACCGTCGTCTCCCCCTCATAGATTCAGCTGCATTAGCATCCTTGTCACTGCATGCCCAGTATATCTCCTTGTGTTAGGGTAGGAGAGAGAGAGAGAGAAAGAGAGAGAGAGACTAGTACCAGGACTAATTAAATTGATTCACATGCATGTAATGATTGCTTACCATCTATTTTTAATGGGTGGTGCATATCAAAGAGTAGTGCAGCAATGCCATTGCATTCACAGAGGAGGGACCAGCAGCCAGGGCCAGATTAGCATAGCAGCAGCTAGCTCACCCACCCAGGCCAGGCTTGGCTAACTAGCTGAGTGCCTCACAGCTCGGTGGGGCAATGTGCGCGTGTGTCACCGCCAGGCTAAGCAGGACCATGTGTGAGGCCTGGCCCCAGCCGCTACTCAGGACATAAATTAGCATTCACTTATCGTGCGACACTGTGATTATCTTAGCGTTATGAGATAATCCCAGCTGTTGTTGTTACTTGCAGTACGGACAGGATACTGTTTATAAACTATTCCTGGGTGTCGGGCCGGAAAATATGACAGCTGAGAGAGAAAGGGAAAAGATGGACGGAGAGGGAATTTCAGTGTGTGTGTGTTCAGATCTCACTGAAATCAGCTTGTTTTATTTTACTTTCCATTGTTATTGCATTGCATGTGTGTGTGTGTGTGCGTTTTCTTCAGCTGTCAGACTCAGAGAGTTGGTGGGTGTAAATGCAGAAGGCACTGGGGGTTCAGTGGGTCGTGACTAAGACGGCTTGTTCACAGAGTTGAATTGCTGAACATTAACCCCAGATCCCACCTAAGCAGTTGAGAAAAAGAGTGTGCTGGTGTGTGTGTGTGTGTGTGTGTGTGTGTGTGTGTGTGTGTGTGTGTGTGAAAGATAGAGTAAGGATGGTGAGGGGACCTTTTATGCATGGAAGGTGTCCCTCATCTTTAATATATACAACTCCGGTCTGCTCCCTGTCTCCACTAAGAAGGGGCATAAATATTTGAGCGGGGCGGCGGCTCTCGCATGTGAGAAAGAGCCGTTTAGCTAACCCGCTCAGAAAGCCAAGACACCGGCCACAGCAACAGACAGGGCCCCGCCAGTGGGTGACTTGGGGCCCCTCTTCCCCCTACCCACACTCTGCCAGAGCAACATCTGTCCCGCATGCAGTGGCGGCCTGGCTGGGGGGGCTGGTGACTGGCCGTCACGCAGCACACATTCCTGTTTGATTAGAAGCCCCTGTCACAGCGCCGCTGCGCCCCCGAGCAGAGCTGTTTACGTTTCCACCGTGATTGGGTTGACTAATGCGCACAGGTCTGACAAATCTCATTCCTTGGAAGTGAGAGCTTGGTGAATTGCGTACGTCACATTGCGCCATTAAAAGTCACCCCTCTATGAGCATCAGTCTCAACTAAGGCTTCCTGGCTGCAGATGTTATTCATGAATATTTCTCTTAACATTCATAACACTTCATAAAGTGATGCACACTCACAGCCACAGCCTAATCAGAGCATTACAGCAGCTCTCCAGCAACTGATCCAGAATAAGTTTTTTTGTTTTTTTTTTTGCAGGCAGAGGCTCAGTAGTGTGTGTCCTCCGAGGGCCTGTGTCAGTACACACAGTGCTCGGGCTGAAGGTCTTTTCTAAAGAGCTCGTCTTCTCACACAATGTCAGGCTCGCTGGGGTTCCTCTCCCCACTGCATTTCCATAAAATATGAAGTGCTGTGTTTCCTGTAATTAAAGGCGCGTGTGCGTCTGTTCAGGGCGATGCGCTGTAATTAGCCCCTGAGAACAGAGCAGACACACACACACATACACTCACTCACTCTGTGCTCTTCTGTAAGACACACACTCGCAGCTTGCAGCGTGGAGAAGCAGGACACACACACACAGCAGAGAGCCCAGTGGCATACTTCATCACACACACACACATGCTAACGCTCATACACCACAACCCGTACACACACACTCTATCAGATGTTCTCTTTATAACACACATGGGTCTACAAATTGACAATCCCATGTAGTTATAATGTACATGTACACACACTCAATCACACCCTCTCCCCACTATATCCACACATTCACCACAGACAGATGCACACGCACACACACACATACACACACACACACATATGCACATATGCACCAAATGGAGAACAGAGGGTTTAATATCCTCACTGTCTCCCCATAGCAGAATTATCTCCATAGACATCCATATATTGATCTGTGTCTTAGCCCTGCATAATTCTCACCATCTGTCTTCTCTCTCTCTATCTAATCTGCACTGGCCTTAATGGGTGGCATTCCTGCCATGAACAAGATAGTAATGTGCCCCAGTAGCTGTTATGATGTGAAATGACCCTATTGATTGCTTACCCTGCTGACAAAGGAGGTGGCAGTAGACACTTATTACTGTTAATGAGGTGTGGGATGTCTTAAGTGGCTTCTCTGCATAATGGCCCCACCAACTACCTGGCTATACCGACACACACACACACGCACACATAACCCCCTGCAGAGCGTGCCACGCATCTCGAATATATGACACGCATTACCAGGCCCGTCACTGCAGGTATCTGATGAATAAGAGCGCCCATTTAGCTGTTGCTGCTGTAGTGAAAACACACAAGCTGTCAAACATGGCATTACGACTGGATGGCACAGAGGTATAGGAGAGCACAGGGTGTACTGGTAGACTAGGGAACAAACATCACACACGTACACAGACACACACACACACATACAGTTGGACGGGGCGAAGAATGGGCAGCTCTTTAGCGCGATCGTGTTAACAGGAAGTACTCCAGATAACTGCTATCAGAGGGCTCGTTGAGCGAGCCCACTCCCAAGGAAAGTGTGCGCTCGGCCAGACAACAGGAAAAGGCTCCTGATGAAACATTAGTGTGAAGGCCGCAGGCAGGGATCTGAGAAACACACACACACACTCACTCACATGTACGCACACATATACACACTCACTCTCACAATGTGTAATGAAGACAGGAAGCCACCATGCACCGTGCCAGAGCGTGTTCTGGGTGAAGAACATCCCGTGTGTGTGTGTATTTGTGTGTGTGTGTGTGTGTGTGTGTAAACCCGCTGGCAGGAGCACCTTGGATGCCTGCTCCGTCTAATCCATGGGACATATCCGATCCGCCACAGTGCATGTGCGACACATGTTTTTTTATTCATTCCTCTGGTCTTTTCATCTTCCGCCGCAACCAGAACGCTTCCTGATATTCTCTTCCCAAGCTCAGGACAAACGAATAACAGATGTGAGCAGGGGTTTTTTGGAAAAGGTTCTCCTCTGTTCCTGCTCTCTCCAACCCCCACCATCCCACCAACACCCCCCCCCCCCCACTCTGCTGTTTTCTCATGTGTCTCTGTGTGACACGACACTCTCTCCATTTCTTTTTTCTTTCTCTTTCTCATTCTCTCTCTCTCTTTCTTGTTCTTATTGGCCAGCTGCGTAGGGACAGCTCTCACTCTGGTCTTACGGGGGATGGAAAAAATGCAGCGAGGCAACTGGGAAAGTGGGGGTGTCTGTCTGGAGGGGATCCTGCCGAGCGGGAAATCAGTGGTCCCAAAAACCCCACCCCCACCTCCTCCAGCCTCAGTCCCCTCTCCTCAGACACTGACTCAGGAGCTTAGGGTGCTTAGTCACTGATAGGACACACTTTGTCACAGCCATGCTCCTTCTGAGGAGACTCCCCTCCCACACACACACACACACACACACACACCCACGTAAGTTACTGTGTCCATTATTTCTTATTCATGAGGTTAAGGGAGATGGCTGCGTTTTTCCACTCTTGCGAAAGGGGCACCTCTTTAGGAGAAAACTCTCACGCACTCGCAGGAGTATCACATGATCCTTTGAAATCCTGCTGAGTGGACTTTTTACTTTTTCAAATTTTTTTTCTATTTTTTCATCGGGTGAACATGAGCCAGGACCAGCAGGCAGCAATTCTCCTGCTCCAGGGCTCACGTACTGTACTGTACTGTATGGACACTAATCCCCACTTTCCTCCTATGTTAATCGATAGACTCGGGCACTAATAACATAATAATTTAATATATTGCTTGTTTATCAGTTTCTCAAATGAATAAATCTATGGCGTATTGATGTTTTACGACCGGAGATTTATGCCAGCACTGAAAGGGGTCAGGAGGAGGGGGGAGAAGGGGTCCCTGGGAAGAGTCAATATTTTCATATGTAAGCCTGTGAAATTAATGACCTAATCTTTTCAATAAGAAGGCTTGTTTTAAAAGTGTAATCCCCTCACAGGTCTTGAGGAAAGTCTGATCCCCTGATCAATGGCAGCAGTGCTGCTCTACTACTCCTAGGAACTGATGGCAATCTCAGTATAGCCCCTTCAAACAGGGTCCTGGACACTCATAGCCCCACAGGCCCCTACAGACTAGTGGGGGGAAGGGGTTGGGGGGCAGAACAGTACATTTCACAAGCAAAATGAACATTATGAAACACGTAGAACAAAATGATCCAGAATTAATGACTTCCATCTATGAGGTATTGTGTGTAGGGCGTTACTCTATGGATAATTGGAGGTAATAGGTGTGTGTGAAAAGGTGAATGCTGTGTGTGTGTGTGTGTGTGTGTGTGTGTGGTACTTCTATTAAGTGTGACTGCCCTGCAGCACATGTGGTGGCCTGACTCTGACCCTGTTAGCCCTCATGGCTGACAACCCTGTTGGCCTTCCTCCCTTTCTCTCTCTCTCTCTCTCTCTCTCTCTCTATCCCTCCCTCCCTTGTTCTCTCGTCTGGAGGCCACAATGCAAGGAAGGACACAAACTGACTGAATCCACTTAAAGGTCTGTTTCCTGCTCCCAGCCCTCAAATTAAAATGTCATTACTTTACTTGGCATTCAATGTCTCTCTCAAGTATTTCATTAGCAGAATGAAGGAACAGAAATCAATGAGCTCAGAAAATGAATATCGCAATTATGCCTGAAACAAATGAATGCAGATAGCAATGGCCATTCCATGGAGTGTTTATTGCTTAGGTTTTCATTTGGGCTGCCTGATTGAAAGGGCTCTAGTGCCACGTAAGCTGCAACCCTGTACCTAGCTTGAGACGATTGAGCTCAAATATGAGTATTTACCAGTGAAAATCCTGCAGCAGATACATCACCCACTCAAAAACACTTTAAATCCTTCAGACGCTCGTGGAAAAATCTGCTCGCAGGTTCTTCAAATAGTTGTAGGACATAGCTGAGCTCTGAGTCGGAATGCAGTGATACACCAGTGGCAGCAAGGCCAGGCTGTAAAAATAGCCATGGAGCCGCTTCAGAGGAGCTGCTCAGAAGGTAAGTGAAGGTTATCATTACCATATACAGTAAGGTTGATAGATGGAGCTCTACCTCAGACACTTGTGAGCAGAGAAAAAATGAGAGCGCACCAGAATGAGAGAGAGAGGGAGATGTCACCTTATGTCACCCATTTTCCTCATCATTGTTGTCGAGTGACTCTCTCATTTACATGCCAGTGATGGGAATGTGCCCTGACAACTCCCAGCTCTGTTTGTAATGCCAGGGATGCCACCTGAACTGAAATTGAGAGAGAGAGGAGTGGTGGTGGTGGGGGGGTTGATGTGCTCCCAGAACATCTGGCGCTGCGTCACAGGGAAGCTCCGTTGCTGTCATTAATTGTGATGAAATCATTTAAAGCCATCAGGAATAAATGAGCCTGTTAAGAGACAATCACACTCCACTTCAGCTGGGTGACAGGCAAAGGCTCCACAGTG
>JAIFZK010000017.1:12615000-12735000 GCA_027481765.1 Tenualosa thibaudeaui
CCCCCTCGTCTCACTTTCTCTCTCACTTTCTCTGCTCTCCCTCTCTCTTGCTCTTATCCTCTGTAGCGTGAATTGTCTTGGCTCCTGCCCTGTAATTAGTGTCTACTTCACAGACTCTCTCTGTCCCCTCTCATCTGCTGGCTTACTTCAGATCAACTCCCTCTCTTTCGCCTTCTCACTCTCTTTCTCTTTCCGCTCTCTCTCTCTCTTTCTCTTTCTCTCTCTCTCTCTCTTCCTTTCCCCCTTTTCTCTCTCTCTTTGCTCTCAGCCTCTCTTGCTCCCAAGTCTGTGATTTACAGAACTGAGACAGTGAGACTGGTACATCCCTGCACACTGGGAGACAGAGTGACTCATGCTCACAAACATGGAAGCTGCATGAAGACACACACACATACACACACAAACACACACACACACACAAACTTACAGAGAACAGAATGAAGGAAAGTGTGAGTGAGAGAGGTGGATGAGTGGGTGGGAGGTGGGTTGGGGGGGCAGGGGGGAGACTGCTCTTGGATGCGGATCAGATGGTGGGGCCGGGAGCATCAGATTGGCTTGAGACATGTCAGGTGCCTCGGAGTGGTGTTGTTCTACACCCAGGGCACAGCCACAGTCCGAAAGTATTGATTTCTGGGCTTGTCGGAAGGCAGCAACTGTCATGTGGAGAGCCCTGACCTTGGTACAGCCAAGACAACTATTCCCCAAGTCCCAGCCAGCCTGCTGAAGCCCCGAGCTGCAGACAACAACAACAACAACAACCAGCCACTCGGACCAGAGAGAGAGATAGAAAGAGAGAGAGAGAGAGAGAGAAAGAGAGTCCAAGCCCGTCCTACTCCCCAGAGCTCTCCCTGGGCAGCCTGGAGTCTGGTTATCACAGTGTTTGGAATGACAATAGCTTGACTTCGATTTCCCTCCAGAGACCCAAATCAGATCCATAAGCCTGAGGAAAAGAAGCAGGAGAGAGGGGGAGGAGAGAGGAGAGAGAGGGCAGAGGGAGTGACACACCGAGAGTGGGGGAGAGGGATGTTTTGTCATCAGTAAAGGATGTCGGGTTCGGAAGTGCAGTAGCTCCGTGATCATGTCAGAAACTTAGGCTGGATGAGGCGCAAAGAGGGAGAGCCCCATCACCTGCTAGTTCCCCCAGCTTAACCCAGCCCAGCCCAGCTCAACCCAGTCCAGGCCAGTCCAGTCCAGTCCAGTCCAGCCCAGCCCAGCCCAGTCCAGTCCAGTCCAGTCCAGTCCAGTCCATTCCATTCCATTCCAGTCCTGTCCTGTCCTGTCCTGTCCTGTCCTGTCCAGTCTAGTCTAGTCTAGTCTAGTCCAGTCCAGTCCAGTCCAGTCCAGTCCAGTCCAATCCAACCCAACCCAACCCAGCCCAGCCCAGTCCAGTCCAGTCCAGTCCAGTCCAGTCTAGTCCAGTCAATCTGAGCAGAGCCACCCAGCCTCTAAGAGCATGAGTGGGCCCCTTAAAGTGTGTCTTTGACTAGATGATATCAAATACCGGGCAGAGTACAGAGAGATGGCAGCTCCATTTGAAATGCACAGAGAAAAGCAACTTCAACCGCTCGTTTGATGAAATTCCAAATCTGAAATAAAAAGAAAGAAATCAATAGTAAAAAATGTTTCTGAAGAATATATGGGCATATTGATTAATGTATGTCTAAATCAATAAAATTAAAAAATATATCAAAGGCTACCCACTCCAACACACAAATGAAAATCACAGTAGTTTACTCATGTCCAGTATTCCCATGAGGGAACTGCACTCATGTGTTGTGATTTTAATTGTGTATGTGTATACATACACATATATTTCATTCTGTTTGGCTGTAAGGTTAAGTGGTCTTTTATGAATGAATAGTACCATACCAAACCATACAGCCATGGCAATGAGCGTATGTGCATTAGCCTAGCTTCCCGTTTGTGATGTCAATTATGGATGAGCCCACTACCATAAATAGTTAAAAGGGTGCATTATGAAATGACGAGTAATGACAACAGATTGTTCTGCTAATAGGTAGAACCAATGTACCAACCACCAGTTATACGCAAACAGCTGTAATTTGTGGTCAGGGATGTGTACTGTTTGGTGTCGTCATTCTCTCAATCCAATCTTGTTTTTCACTGCAATCATAGTGCCCTCCATGACCTGTGGAGTGTTTCTGCACTCTGATGTTGAGAGGTTGCCCAAACTTATCTCTGTGGGATCCTAAAGCAGAATCCTGGAGTCAACCAGTACCATATAAATCATGTATCAGTATGTGCTGTGTGCTATCAGAATGTGATTCTGACCCATGGTTCTGATCCACTGCTTCAACAGAATTAGCTCATCTCTGGGCTGGGCTGAGTGGAAGAGACCACTGTCGGATAGGAAGTGTAGTGGTAGTCATTACCTTTGTGTGCCAGAACAGTGAGGTCCTCTGGCAGCATAAGGTGGAGTTACACTTACAGTAACCATGCCTGATTAACTGTGATGCTTGCAGGTTACTGATAGTCCAGGGAAAGAAATCTCTGAAGGTAAGATCTACAGAATGACATGGTTCTCCCTTTCTCTCTGTCTTTTTCACCTCTCTCTACCGATGTATGAGTGGAGATGGAGAGAGAGAAAAAGTAAGAGAGAGAGAGAGGGCAGAGAGAGAGAGAGAGAGAGAGAGAGAGGGGCTTATCTTGCAGGTCCTCATGGACCTTAGCTCAGCATTGTCACCTCATTGCTATCACCAAGACAGATTAGAAGCAGGAAGGTTTTTAAAGACACAAGCACAACTAGGTGCGTGCACACACAGACACACACACATACATGCACACATACACACACACATACACACACAGAGATCCCATCTCTAACTGTATATGTGGAGGGCATACAGTGCTCTAATATAATCCAGTCTTTACTTGATAGCTAAATACACACAGGCCTCTCTGTCCTCCTCTGTTAATAAGCAGTGGCTTTAATTGAGATAATGAGGTAAATTCATGTAACCGCTTCTGAAATTAAAATATTTATTTTTAACCAGCTGGGACCAATGAGTATAACCCAGAAACTGGAGGTTTCATCTTAGATCCATTTCTCCAATAGAAGTATTCTGAGAGAAAAGCAGGAAGCTGTGAGCCTAGCCACACTGTCACATAATGGGGATGTCAGCCTCCAGCCAGAGAAGTCACAGCGACTGAGCCCAAGAGACCGAGGCAGGGAAAAGAGAGAGGAGAAGAGAAGAGAGCGCATCAAATATGGATGCCTCAGACGGCGTGCCTGAGAGTGGCAAAGTGCCGCTGTTGTTGCCGCTGTCATCCCTGCCGCGTTGCCGCCTTTGTTTACTCACACTGACACGGATCTGCCGTCTCCCTGACACCAGCTTCGCGCCAGCTGTACACACACACACACACACAAACACACACACACACACAACACACGTACGCACACAAGCCCTATACATAATGTATGCCACCACACAGTGCCACTGCCAGCGCTGCCCGACTGGCTGTCTGAACCCATTTCACATGTGGGCAGACTTGTTAGCGTCAGCGGCGCTCTGATGCGGGCAGACTTGTTAGCGTCAGCGGAGCTCTGATGCGGGTAGACGGCATCCCCTGTCACCCTCAGGGCACACGGGCAAGAGCCGGCCTCTTGGCCACGAGCTCCGCGCCAGTCGCAGGCTGCGCAGAGGTGGCCAAGATAAGGCTGGCAGACCTGAGGGGGACAGAGTGAGTGAAGCAGGCAGGCGGGTGGGTGTGTGGTTGGAGGGCCGGCGGCTCTCTGAAGTGGCGCACGCAGGGTAGATGGGTGGGACGACGGGAAAGGGGTCATTAGCGGGTTGCCCTGCCCAGGCATTTGTCTAAATGAGCGCACGCTGCAGAGCAGCTTGGCTAACGGAGGCTAATTAGCGTGCGACAGAGCGGCCCCCTTGGTCTCGGCGGACTGCCGGGGGCTCCCAGCGGAAGGACCATGAGAGCACTTCATTACACACGCAAGTGCTGCCTGCCTCCCTGCCAGCCTGCCCCCTGGAACAGGCAGAGGCAGAGACCAGATAAGACTGTTCACCTGAAATGTCGTCCTGTCTCTCCTCTCTCTCTCTCTCTCTCTCTCTCTCTCTCCGTCTGTCTGTCCATCACTGACTGAGTGCTTGACTTATACACAGAGAAAAGTGCAGTGACACTGGAGTAGGTTTTCAGGTCCATGAGAAAGAGAAGAAAGAGGGGTTGGGGGGGTGGCAGGGGATGGGGTAGGAGGACAGAAAAAGGAGAGAGTTGAAAAGGGAGTATCTGAAGGAGAAGTATTGAGTGGAAGAGAGAGAGAGGGGGGGTGAGGGGTGGTAGAGAGAAACTTCTGCTTGTCCCTGGGCTCAGGATCTGAGGAACACATGACTCTTTTAGAACAGGCTGTCACGTAAACTTCACTGTGTGAGAGAGGAGGAGAGAGAAGAGAGAGAGGGAAAAGAGGAGGAGAGGGGAAAAAAAGCTGAGAGGACAGACAGGCGGCTCTTGTGTCTGTTCTGTAATCTCAGCGCAGTTTTTTTTTCCTCTCAAAGACGCAGCGCCTGAGCAGACTCAGGAACTCTGTCTCCCAGGGGGCCGAGCGGCGGCTGCAGACACTGCCACACAGGAAACCAGTGGCTAGGATAAACAGGCCGACACGCTGTCCTCCTCCTCCTCTCTCTCTCTCTCCCCTTCATACTCAATTTCTTCCTGTCTGCAGGTTTGCCTTCTATGGTGCTTTTGAATTATTCTAGCCCACAGTGATGCGACACACACACACACACACACACACACACATACTTTTATTTGCACAACAGTAATTAAACCATAACTGCAATGCCAAGATCTGGCAAAGTAATCAATGCATCTCCTTTCCCCTTAACGACCTGTGAAAACAAAGCAATAAAGAGCCACGCTGTGTTTGTCTTGGCCCAAACAATGCTGAGATAAGAGCAGTGGCTGATTACCGACACACAGGCCACTGTCCTCACTGAGGAGCAACACTGTCACCGAAGACACTACTGATAAGGTGTGTGTGCATGTGTGTGTGACTCAAAGGACTGTTGCTATTTCACAAGCTCTGTTGGGTCACACCTTTCTGTGGTCCAAAGACTAAGGAGATGACACACACACACACACACACAGAGTCATGTGGTTGGTGTCTCTACACTGAAACTGCCACATCCCCACACTATTAGAGGGCTAGTAATGGCCTGGAAGTGCCTCTCATACATCAGCGGCTGGAAGATTAGACACACACACATACACACACATACACACACACACACACACACACTCACAAACACATACAGGCGCACTGGAAAGGCTGTTGGCTGGATGGCCACACGGCATCAGTAACACCATCTCTCTGTCACACCAGTTAAATTGCAATGACTTCACAGAACAGCAGCCTCTCTCTCTCTTTCTCTCTCTTTTCTGTCTTCACTTGTCCCACTCTCTTGCAATTAGTACTCATACTCAGTACTAGTGCAATTAGTGAGCTGGGTTGCACCCCTAATTGCTAAGCGTTGGAACATGGAGCACCAAGGCTAGGAGCAGAGTGGGCCTCCCTAAGCCGCTGGGCTGGAGAATGGGCCCAGGATGTGGGACTGGGGCTGAGGCTGGGGCTAGGGTCTCTGCTGAGGACAGCCAGTGCAAATGAGCTCCATTTCAGGTGGGCCTCTAGCGTGTGTGATTGGGTGGTGTACTGAAGCACGAGTGGGAGAGAAAGCGGGAGCAGGAGACGAAGCATGACTGACGGCTTTTAATTAGTTAAGTACAGATAGGGATAAGAGGCAGAAATAATATTATGTTTAATTCTGAAAGGGAATGGGTCTGGGACCCAGCAGCCGTCGGGGAAAGACGATCTTTTTAAACATTTAGAAACATGACACCCTTCCAGACAGAGAGAGCGATCCAGGTTTTTTATTTTTTTTTCAATCCCTGTTGAGCAGTGTCCCACAGCTATATGACCAAGCAATACTGCTCAGGTAGTGTGCTCAAACATTGAATACACACACAGCCACCCCCCCCCCCCCACCACACACACACAGACAAAATACACAATGGCAGCATTATCCAATAAACAAAATAAGTTACAAAATGATATTATAAAAATAAGTATAACTCAGATGGGGTTTTTTTTGTTTGCTTTTCAGTTTCTTCAAAATTCACAGCTAACTTACAGTTCAGTAGGTTCCAAAATTCCACACTGATGCACTTAAGCAGAGAAAGAGAGTTATTTAAATATTGGAATGTGCACAAAGCATGATAGATGTTGAAATACATGGGATTACTGTCAGGTGTATTACATGTAATGATTGTGAATTTTTAATTTTTTTTTGGATTACGGTATCCTGATTAAAAATTTCAGCTCCGCTGCCTTTTTAATTAATTACCAAGGCCACTCTGAGGATAGCGGCCACGCCAATTAGACAGAAATGAGGCGTTGATGCTTATCAGTCTTAGGCGCACAGCTGTCACTACTGCTCCTCTGCTCTGCGGCCTTCCCCTCAGGTGCACACACACACACACATGCATGCACATATGCATACACATGCACAAGCACACAAAAGCATGCATGCCTTCACACACAGACATGTTTAATTTCATAGACACATTCCCAGTAGACTTTCGCATCATCACAGATGCATGCTGTTTCTGAATATCCCGGCAGGTTGAAGACATGCCAAGTGCGTATAACTCACACACAGAGCTCTCTGCCTGAGCACTTTCTCTATATCTCTCTGAGCCTCCTCATTCCTGGAAGAAGAATGGTTTTATTGTTGGGAGGTGAGGGCTGAGCGGTGTGAGCTCCGAGGGGATGTGAGGGTGAGCTCTTTCCCATGGATGGATGTCTGGGGGCCCACCCCAGGTCCTCCCGAGGCCCTTTGGAGGGCCCTCTTTAGCCACACCGCTGGTGGAGCAGGGTAGGAACAGGGAGAGAACTTTCACCTCAAGCCTGGGTTGCTGGGTGGCCCGGTTGTCATGGCGAGGGTTTGATTTGTCGTCAGGGTTGCTGCGGAGACGGGCACTGCGCAGCTGGGTGCCCCCAGGTCCCGCCTGTTCCTTGTTGCAGCGCCACTAGTGATTCTGCCTGTTCCAGCACAAGCACTCTTGACTTGACTAGGCGTTTTTTTAATGCGTGGCTTTACAGCCTTTGGCACAGGCAAAGGCCAAGCACCTGAAAAGGAGCACAGTGATCCCCCTCACCCTCTTCTTAAAGAAGTGGCCAATGAAAGGGATTTGTTTCAGCATCCACAGCTGCTTGTCACTCTGTGTGTTGGAGGCCAGGGTGAGTGGATACCAGTGGTGGTGGTGGTGTGTGTGTGTATATGTGTGTGTGTGTGTGTGTGTGTGTGTGAGGAAGGATAGTGTTTGCTGACTTGGTGGGAAAGGACTCGTTACGAGGCCGGGGCTCATTTCCACTTCAAGAGAGAGTCTGAAACATGGCATCAGCAGCCCTCTCCATCAGCTCCACACACACACATACACACAAACACACACACACACACACACACAAATACCACTCATAGATACATATGTGACCGAGTGTTTACTTGATGTCTGGAGAAACGTGCTGATATGCAATGTTTTTTTTTTTTGTTGCTTTTTTTTTGTTGTTTTTTTACCACGGCCACTTAAAAAACAGCCAGAAGCTAAACATGTCTAATACACTGAAGACCAGTGGGGGGCATAAGCTGTAGTAAATATATCTCTCTCACATACACACACACACACATAGATGAACATACACACACCTCAGACATGACACTGATGTGTATGTATGTGTGAATGTTTATGTGTGTGTGTGAGTGTGTTTTTGTATTCTTGTGCATATGCGTGCGCCTGAATGAGTGTCCATGTTTGTAAAAGCTTAGCGGTGCATTGCTGTCTGCTGGTGAGGGCGTGAGTGTATTATCCAAGCAAGGGAGCGTCAGTCAAGCACCACAGACAAACAATCAATGGCAGGCCTGAGTTATGAGCAGAGGATACAGAAGAGGGAATATGGAGGCTTTGTTCTCTGGAGCTGTGTGATACATGACAGAAACACTCCAGACCATTTTGTTCAATTGAAGCGTTAATTAGACAAGGCCAAACAAATAAATGCTGCTTAAGTCCACTCACATACACGGCTAGCCAGAGGATAGAGTAAGAGAGAGAGAGAGAAAGAGAGAGAAGGCAGAAAAAAAGTCAACAACAACAACATGGTGGGAATCTGCTGTAATTATCTTCCGTTGCTGCTTTCTGACATTTTGTCGACATGAGTAATTAATTTAGTCTTTCTATTGGGCAAGTCCAAGGAGCCCAATTAACATGCATAATATTGCTGCATCGTGTGAAAACATCAGTTTTTAATACTTGGGGAATATTCAAATGACTCCCTTGCATTATTCAGATGTCTTAGCAAAGTCATCACAGGGGGGATGACAAGACTCGAGTCATGCAAAAAACATGACCCACAAAAATGAAATGAATTCTATCTGCTTCCAAATGCCCTCATTATGCACACTGCTCATTCTATATATTTAAAACATTGTTAATAAGAGCCAAATGGACCTGATGCAAGGAACCAGAAAATGCATGTATTGCACTAAAATGTTTAGACTTTAAGGAGACTGTTGTTAACATATGTTAGACACAGTACAGTACCCCCTCGGAACCATTCATGTTAGTAAATAGGGTGAAAGAATTTTCACTATTTTTCTGCACATGTAATAACACCCCCCTCCCAAAAGAAAAATAAATAAAAAATAAAATAAAATTGAATCATATATATATATTTATATTCTGAGATTAAATATTTGTAAGTTGTATTTATCTTCAGAAGTTTGAAAAAAGAGTAAAAAAAAAATAAAGGTAATAAAATTAATGGATGTTTACATGAATCATTATAGGCTGAAATAGGGAGTGGTGATACACCACTCCCCATGGTGGTGATTGGCTTTCTGTGTGCGTGTGCTTGTGTGTGTGCGTGTGTGTGTGTGTGTGTGTGTGTGTGTGTGTGTGTGTGTGTGTGTGTGTGTGTGTGCTGGGGGATGTAGAAGCAAACAGCCCCAGCAGTGTGGGAGCGTTTTACAGTTCCATTTGAATTCTCCTTTATGGGTGTGTGTTGTGTGCAGTGATTCCTGCTCTCCCACTGCTCTGTGCTGCTATTTGTTTTTTAATGAGGGCAGGAGGCCCCCTGGCAGTGGCACTGGTTGGCTGCAGTGTCGTGCTCATGCACTGAAGCCCCACTAAGTAAATATTACCAAAGGCCAACCCTTGTGGAGGTACGCTCACAATGCAGACATGCTGGGATGTGCGGTTTTAGACAAATACACACACGCACACACACACACTCAGTATGCATTCTGTTAAACACAGTATCATTTTCCATAGTTTTATCTTTGATTTTGCTGCAGTCTCTGGTGGGTGTCTCTCCTAGTGGACGTACTTGGGCACTATGTCCATAGAAACATTTTTAGTGTGCTAACATGGACGTGTGTCATATGTGTGTGGAGCAAGGACAAGGAGCATTCTTGTAAGTGCACAGGATGCAGTATGTATTTGTGCTTGCTAGAGAGAGTACATGAGCAAGAGAGAGAGAGAGAGGGAGGAGTGCAGAAGAGAGAGAAGGGGGGGGAGAGAAAAGTTTGTTTTGTTTTTCCCTTAGTTCAGCACATCTGAGAGAAGTTTCTGGAACTACGGAGCCCTGTCAAAACAAAGATGGCCGAAGGGGCTTTAAAAGGGGACAGGGGCCCGGGCGCTGAAACGGAGGCCGAGAAAAATGAGCCCCTGAGAAGGCAGCTGGAAACATAGAGCCTGTGGTTTCCCCCCAAAGCGCAGCTGCACTCAGATGTGTCTGCCCCACTCTCCCTCACACCGGCCACTGCCAAGGAGAGGGGCGGGGGGAGAGAGGGAGAGAGAGAGGGAGGGAGGAAGATAGAAGGAGAGAGAGAGGGATGGGAGAGAAGGAAAGAGTGAGAGGAAGATAGAGGAGCACTGAGAGAGAGAGAGAGAGAGAGAGAGAAAGAGTGTCGCAGCTGGTAGTACTTACTGCCTTTTGCGGTAACGTGTGTGATTCATTAGGCCAGGCCGTGTGTTTTGCACCAGTTCTGGTCATGTTATTGTTAGGATGTGGTAAAATTATAAATATGGGATGCAGGAATCAAGGAGGGGTTTAGAGGGGTGTGGGGGAAGATGTAGATCGTTAACTCCAGGCCACTGCTTGTTTCTCATGATTGTGTGGCAATAAAAAAGTCTGTCACAATTTGTAGTGCTAATGACTTAATACTGCACGGCCTGGAAGACATACAAACATCCGTCGATAGCTTTATAATTGCACCGGCCCATCTTAGTCAAATGAGGGAGGCCATTGTGGAGTACTGGGAGTGGGATGGTAATTTTGCTGGGTCGATTGCAGGATGGCAATCAAGTCCCTGGCAATGATTCTTGGGTGCATGTGTGCAGGCTCTTTCTTGCTCTTTCCCGTCTTTGGCATTTAACTCTTAGGGTACACTTTACAAGGCCCCATATTGTGGGCCTGTTTGGAGCATTATCTGGACATGAGAAAACATGGCGGTGAAGCAGTGCTAGACCAAAGACCATCGCTTACTGCGTTTCAACCCTCTCTGATGATACTGACGTTTGTTTTGTTTCACTTATCATAAATTTTGTTTCATCAAAATCATCATGATAATCCAACACAATCAATATAGCAGCCATTTAAAAGTGTGTATGTGTGTGTGTGTGTGTGTGTATGTGAGTGTGTGTGTGCGTGTGTGTGTGGGTGTGGATGTGTGTGTCTTAAGCGGTCCCCTTCCTAAGAGTGACCTGTGGCTTTCTGTCTGTCTCGCCTCCACTTCAGCCTTTCTATCTGTGAACTTTGTAAGGCCTGATAAAGAGAGAATGCCACACTGGACTTTTCATCACCCCTCCTCCCCCACACTCTCTCACACACACACACACACACACACACACACACATACACACACACACACACACACACACACACAATCACAGACACTTACTCACACACGTAATCACACACTAATACATACTCAAACCACTCAGCACCCCTCCCTGTTTCATCCACACACTCACACACACACACACACACACACACACTGTCACACACACACACACACACACACACACACACACAGAGAGACAGACTCAGCACTCTCACTCTACTGTGTTGCGATGATGTGGGAGGGACACTTCTGCAGTTGTCACTGTGGTAATGGAGGAGCTGGCAGTGTCTTGGGTTGTCTCTCTCTTTCTTTCTCTCTCTCTCTCTCTCTCCTCCTCTATCTCTCTCTCCATTGCTAAATGGATTGGCTGACCATTAGGAGTCCTGTGTAACTTTGAAAAGGCCACAGTCTGAGTCAGGACCTGGGCTCCACGCTATGCACCCACAGGTACTGTAACTTGCGCCTGACCAGTGGAGAACACACCTCTCTCTGTGTGTGCTGCTTTTTGCTGTAGCCTAGCCTAGCTTAACTTCTGAGAAGACCTTATCTTGTCTTCTTGGGACACAGAAAGAGGACATTCTTGAAAGAAAGGTTTAGCACTGGCAGCTATGTTGTGTCTGACTGAGATGTGTGTGTGTGAGATTGCTCGGGGTGGGGGGGGGATTTTAAGTATTTGTTGGTGATTTGTTAATGGACGCGTGTGCAAATGGGAGTCTTGGCTCCATGGTGGCCTGGCTCTCGGAGTGGCCACCGCGCTGTGGAGCGGAGCGGCAGCTGTAGGCTGAGTCTGTCCTGATGTCAGAGAATAAACTTTAAGACTCGTTGTTTATGCACAACTCAATGGAGAGCAAAGCTGGACTTCTTCTCCTTTCCACTTGTGGAGAACTTGGGGGACTTCCAGTTACTCCCTGTCCCTTTTATGTGAGCTTCGAGATGTGTATGCTTGTCTGCTTGTGTGTATGTGTGTGTGTGTGTGTGTGTGTGTGTGTGTGTGTGTGTGTGTGTGTGTGTGTATGTTTGTAAGAGGTGAAGTCCCGATCTGGAAGACTCCTTGGTCTCATCTGTCCATCCACACATGCTCTCCTGTCCTGTCATGTGTGTGTCCCCTCAGGAGGGGGTCACTGAAGGCAGGCATGGTTGGGCTCTGACTAATGCCATTAGAGGAGTGGCCTCCCGCACACAAATAGGCTACCCGTCACTTTGTGTGTGTGTGTGTGTGTGAGTGCGTGTGTATGAGCGTGCATGTGTGTGTGTGTGTGTGTGTGTGTATGAGCGTGCATGTGTGTGTGTGTGTGTGTGTTGTGTGTGTTTGCGTTGTGTCTATATGGGTTGGTGCACAGCTTCTGTGATTGGTTGAGTGTATGAGAAATTATTATTTCAGGCAGCATCCTCCAGTCTAAACATGAGTGCACAAAGTGCCTGATCACTTACACCCTACATCCCATAAGGGCACATAAATTACTGTAATGGCATTAGTCAATGGGATGCTAATAGCTTTTGCTGTCATTTTCTCCCAAACAGAAGGAACTCTACTAATATCAAAGCTTCTGCATTTGCTTATCTTACAAACAATCCCAGAGCCATACCTGCTGTAATTGGAAGCAAAGAGTTAAACTTCTCGCAGACTCTTTGTAATTGAAACTTTATAAGTGATCAGCAGTTCAACAAGGACTTGAACAAGAGTCAAGTTCCTGGTATTTGAAGGGAAATTAGTTCTACAGCCTTATAGTATACAGATATGTTTGACTGGCGCTGGTCCTGAGTACTGAGGAGACTAATGTGGTCAGCAGGGCCTGTAATGTGTACTGTGATTAGGAGACTGTGTGTGGTTAGTAATTGGAAAAGATTTTTCCAAGGAGAGAAACAGTTACTTTCTTTAAACAGGGAATGTTTTTTGTTGCTTCGCGGCATTTTCTTTCATTTATGAGGTGTATTGGACACAGAAGAAAAGGTAGAGTTCTCCAAGCACAATGGGCTGGCTGGTGGCACCCTGGGCTGCTAATTTAATGACAGGGTTTTTTGGGGGTTGTTTTTTGGATGATGCTTTTTTTGTTGTTGTTTTGTTCTTTTTGTGCTGTTTTATAGTCAGTATACTTTACAAAGCAAGTCATTGCAATTCTTTTTTGTTGCATGCACAAACTCAGTCACACACACACACACACATGTAAACACATGCAAGTACACACACACACACACACACACACACACAGGCTCCTGTTCAACAGTTAACTGTAATGACTGTTCTTCCAGAGAGTCCCCCTACTTTTCTAATGACCTTATTTCTGGGCAAGAGGACGTCATGTTGCTTAACCCTGTTCCTCAGAGTCTATGAGTTCACACAAACAAGTGTGTACACACACACACACACACACACAGAGACACAGCACTGGTGTCTTTGGGGCTCTCGGAGAGTTATAGAGACTGGCGTTGTCCGGAGCGGGCCTGTCCACCATCTGGCTGAGGAATGCGGCACTCCAGACAAAAGGGTTGGCAGAGGCTTCTCTTTGTCTGAATCTGCACTGCCTCCAGATAGCCATAAAACACCTGAACAAAATCAGCAGGTGACGGCAGAGGGAGAGGGGAAAAGATCAGTCACACAAGACCCCCTCCTCTCTTCATTCTCTCCTTCTCTCTCTCTCTCTCTATATCCCCTGCAGCACTTTGAACGCTCCTCTATTTCTTTGGACACTGTGCTGGGGCTGGGCTTGTCACTGGGCAGGCTTGGTTTGATCTCCGATGCTTTGAGGCTTTGAGGCGAGTCCTCTGGGCCCCTGGGCCCAACCTTCAGACAAAGCAGGAGTGTGTGTGTGTGTGTGTGTGTATGTGCATGTGTTGCTGCGAGATGGTGGTGGTGGTGGGGTGTATTTTTGTCCCTCTCTGAAGTGCACTCACGTCCTAGCCTGAGCCTGGGCCCAGCTCCGTACTGCTGTGCTGTTGTTTTGTTTGGTGTCTTTGACGCTTCAGATACACAGTGTAGGGAGAAGACACCCCTCCGCATTCAACTGCTGTTAAGCCTGTCAGATCTCAAGAGGACAGGCATGGGCTTGGCTGTCTGGGCTGTGAGGAGACAACTTTCTCTCTCTCTCTCTCGTTCTTTCTCTCTCCCTCTCTCTCGCCTTTGCCCTTTATAAGGCGCTGCCTCTCCTAGCGTCCCCAGCTGGGTCCCATCCCCGTCCTTATAAACAAATGTGAGGAGGCTAGTCCGGACGCACCCTCGCATACAGACACTGAGCGAGTGTGTTCTTTTGCGGCGAGCAGCCTCCCCCTCTCAGGCGAGCTGGAGGGACCTAATCATCACCAAATGCTGTACACAAGACAGGACTCCCCCCTCTCACTGTATGGGGGAGGATGGGAGGGAGGGAGACATTGGTCTGGAAATATCCAGTGCCTGAAGCACTAGGAGGGTGAGAATCCATGGTCATGCGCAACACTGTCCCACACGCTCACGATGCCCCATGGGAAATGATAACAACCACAGGTGTGTTTTTCCATGTCAATAGGAGATGGAGACTGCAGAGAGTTTATTTTAATAGATCTCGCTACAAACACATCACATGTTAGTTAGGTGCTTCGTGCCTGTGGCCCCATTGACCCCTGGGAAACATTCTTTTGTAAAATTATTCAACTTGAAGATAAACTCCCTACTCCCTTTCCTGTCTTGTCCTCCAGGCACCCTCGAAAACATCCAGAGCTCATTTTGATGCAGTCGTGCCGACCTGTCGGAATGTCACGCTGCACCTCAGAGTTGGCGCAAAATCCGTGCCATGTCGGCTCAGATGCGGGGATCACATGCCAGGCGCAGGGGATTGTGGGAGGTTTCACTTCAACGGGACGTCTCTCTCGCCACCACTTTGTCACAGCTGGCGGTAGACCCTGCTCGAGTATCGCGTTTAAGAGGAGCTGGAATGAGAACGCCTTGCCAAAAACATCTGAAACTCATCTGCTCTTGACGTGTCCTAATCCTTTATTTTCCTCACGTGTTTATTTTAGTTTTCTTGTGCGTTTCACAGAGAGCCATGGCTTGCTCTCTTAAACCGTGTTAAAACAGAGCTAAACCCCCATACAAGCTCCCTGTGAAAAAGAAAGCACAAAAAGAGATTTTAAGTGCGTTCCTTATTCTCGATGCAAGCATAGGAACATGTCAGTCTTAGACAGTATCTATCTGAGAGGGTATCTGAGTGTATGACATGTTGACATCCATGACAGCCAACCCCATCCCCCCTTCATCTTCTGACTCCCTTTACCTTTACCAGTAGGAGCGTGAAAAACGGGATTACCAGAGGCATAGGGACAATAGGGAGGAAACGAGAGGAGAGGAGAGGAGATGTGGGTAGAATGGGGGGGTAGGGTGGGGGTGGGGGGTTCTTGGGCTGTAAGTGAATACACAAAACACATGCCTTTCATTGGGCCCCATTCACTGGGGACTTACGGCCCATTTGGCCCCCATTAGCATAGCGCTAGGCCTATGTCAAAGAGCCATGTGGCAGCTGCATTCAGAGACAGGGACCAGAGTGATCTCTCAGGAAAAACAGCGCACGCACACGCACACACACACACACACACACACACACACACACATTACTGACGCATGCATGACTGACTCGGGGCTTGCTAGCCCACAGTGACATGGTAGAGCCTCTGAGTCAGGATGTACAAAAGTCAACCCCAAAGGAAACCACCCAGCTTGCAGCATTTAGCCACAACGAATGATACATCTGTTTGCGTATGTCAGCCGTAATCCATGTATTTGTACATACAAGTGTACAGTGCTGGCCAGTGGCCTGAGGCCATGTTCAGTTTTGAATGCCAATGTGGCACAGGCTTTTCCTCTGACAGAGAGCCCGCCTTGATGGGCTTTCATTTGTTTTTATTTGTCACCTGTTTCCAATATGGACCCTGGGAAGGGACGAGTATGTGCGGAGCGGAGCGAGCGAGTGCACGCTTTATGACACATGCACTTGGGCTTTTCCACCACACGTTGGCCGCACATTTCTGGCAGCATGAGCCTGGCGTTACAGAGGCCCAGCCGGGAGATGAGATAACATACTGTGGGTGGAAGAGAGGACAAGACACTCACCGTGTCTGCCAGGGACATCATGCGCATGTGTGTGTGTGTGTGTTTGTGTTTGTGTGTGTATACATATGTGTGTAAGAGAGAGAGACAGACAAGAGGGGGGAGACCAAACAGGATAGACATGTCTCGAATGGTAGCCTTTTCTGAAAGCAGGCTTAGGTTTGGTCTGTGGCTGCCACTCTGGCCAAACCAGAGCAAGCCCTCCCTCTGCCTGCTGCCATCAAGGGCATGAGGCCCCAACCCAACTGGCCCTAAAGAGAGAGACACAGGCAGAGAGAGAGGGAGGCTTGGTGGTTGTTTCCAGTGTTTCCTATTAGAGCGCTACATGGATTCAGATGTAACTCATGACTAACATGCGTTGCTCAGGGCCTGTTTCCCATGCTCAGGGACAAGGTTAAATGTGCGTCCTTGTCAAAGGTAGACAGCGAGCTGGCGCTGGAGGAGGGAGATGAGGGCCCAGGGAGCTGTGTCGCCCCGCTCCCCCGTTCCCCACCACCGCTATCAACGTATCCGCCCGACTGTGGCGGTGGCTTTTGATTGAGATTCCTCCCAGGCCGCCACATGCCGTTGCCTGCCAGTGTTTATACTAACTGGGCTGGGACAGAGTCCCTCAGCCAACGACAACATCCATTATACATGCAGGCTCAGCTAAACAAAGCCAGGCCTGGGAGATACACTCACCCAGCTTGCTCTAGACGGTGAGAGTTGCAAGCAGTGAGACGAGGGGTGTGAGAGACCACCAACCTCCACACCCAGTGACACTGAGAGAATGAGAGAGAGAGAAAGAGAGAAGGAGAGAAATTAATATGTTTGTAGATCATTCAGCTCCCAGTTCTCCTCCAAATGCACCCCAAACCATTTTATTGCTGTTTTTTTCCAGTACACAAAAAAATGATAAAACAGACGAATGTTACTCCTTGTGACCAAACCCAAAGTCATAAATTTTCCTGAGATGATTAAAAAATGTCCTCTTCGGTGTTTTCCAGTTGGATCAGAACGCTCTCCCCTCTTCCCCTGTCCTCCCCTCCTCCCTCTTCTTTTCTGTCCTCTCCTGTCCTGTGCTGTGTTGCTCTGTTCCTCTGCTGACCGTCCCCCTACCCCTTGATCAGAGCCAGAGAGGAAGCCCTGGCCAGACACTAGAGCGACTGATGCACACACATACACACACACACACACACACACACACACACACATACAAATCTGGCAGGAGCACTGATAACACATTAAGGCCTCCTCCTCACTGCGGTGACAACCACAGAAAGAACGCTGAGAGCCCTGACAGTGAGAAACAGAAGAAAGAAAGAGAGAGGGAGATAGAGAAGGAAGACAGAGAGAGAGAGAGAAAGGAAGAGAGGAAGGAAAAGGAAAAGGATAGATAAGGAAAAGAGAGAGATAGAGAGATGTGCCACAGGAATAAGGAACGTTTCAATGGCTCCCTCAGTGCCTAACCCCAGTGTCTGGGGCTCCCTTCCTGTTTAGCTTTTTCATGTAATCCAGTTCTCGTTCCCTCTCTCTTTCTTTCTCTCTCTATCTCTTTCTCCCCTCTTAGCTTGCCTGGTGAGTCCTCTTTTTCCCAGCATGTGTGTGTGTTCCTGAGTGTGTGTATGAGTGTGTGTGTGTGCTTTGAGTGTATTGACTCTAGGGCTTTTTTTACCGGAACAGGAGCGCTGAGGTGAGGTGTCATATGATGTGAAGTGGTGGTGGCCCTGTTGTTGTGAAGCGCTGCTGGTGGTGGTGGCCTCTGCTCCGCCACTTTACTGCGCTGTCTCATTAATGGGGAGATATGAGAAACACACACCAACCAGTGGCCAGCCCATAATAAGCCTGTGATTACAAGGCCTTGTCACCGTGGCAGCCGTGGAAGATGTCGGTGGGAGCCTAATTGCTTTATTAAGGGCCATGTTAACTATCCCGTCAGCTGTGGGGCTGGCGGGCGGTCGCTTGCTTGTAAACAAGGAGAAATGCTTTTTAAAGAGCATTTGATATTTCCATTTTGCCCTTTCACTGCTGCGGCTGCTCCAGGCGAGATGCCCGCTCACCAAAACATTACAGCAATCCCTGTTTTACTGTGACAAATGAGACAGATAATGCTTTGATCAAATGCTACCCATTAAGACTGGTTGGTCACATTGGTAATTTGTGTGCATGTGTGAGAAGAGTGTGTGTGTGTGTGTGTGTGTGTGGGGGGGGTTGTGTATTTATGCCTGTGAGTGTGTGTGTGTGTGTTTTAAACATAAAAAGAACCTTTTAGTGTAATATTTCATGGGATGGTTTGCCAGTGCCAACTCTGACAAGTTAAAAGGGAATGAGGAACACAAATAAACAGTTTTAATAGCTGCAAGGAAAACAAACAGCCCAGGCCCACACTGACGTGCCATTCACACACACACGCACACACACACACACACACACTTCACCATCTCTACACTAACACAATTCACCACCTCTCTCAGAGCAGACTTTAATAGAATTAATATGTACTGCACCTCTTTCACAGCTCAAATAAAACATAGATTTAATTCATTTATTGTACTGAAATGGTAAGGAGTTGGGGGAACCTGGGCAGATGTGTGCCAGAGATTATGGAATAGTTTCTATGACGGCGACAAGACTACAAAGTGTTTGTTAGGAGGAGTAATGGTGCAGGTTAGGTGATGGAGTTTAATGCACTATGCCATGTTTCAAGAGGCCTTTGACTGACCCACAATCAGTTGGTGACAGAAATGCAGAATGAAGAAATGCCTAATTCTAGTGTAATCCACACTGCTTGCACAAAGGAGTAGAGAATTTGGTGTGTGTGTGTGTGTGTGTGTGTGTGTGTGTGTGTATAAGAGGCAAAGTGTTAAATATTCAAGAGGCATATTTAACATATCTATTCCTGTCCGTTATAAAAAGACTTGTCACATAATTCACATTAATCTGAGATTATTACATATTCACTTGGGCTGCTATGACAGCTAATCTGCTAAGGAATGCATGCCTATTACTGTGAACACTCACTATGTCTGGCCACTACTACACTGTCCATCCATAATTCTTGATAACCACCTATAAACTGACTACCATGTAATGCAAAGTGGGACAACACTCTGGAACTATTATGATACTTAGCTAAAACCATGCACAACTTAGTCTATAGTCTATTATGGTTACTGATGATTGTACTTTTCCTGCATGACCTCTGGCAGTTGGGTTAGCCCAGTTGAGACATGGATCTGCCCAAGGTTTCTTACTAGACTAACTAAACATAAGGGAGTTCTTCCTTGCCCCTGTTTCTCTTGGGTGCTCCTTCTGTAAAGCGCCATGAGACAATACTATTGTAAAAGGCGATGTGTAAATAAAATTGAATTGAATTGAATTGAACAGCTGTGTGTAAGAGTGTGTCTTGTAAGACTATAAGACACAGCCACAATGTATTGATTTATGTGACTATGCATGTGTTAATGTGTGCATGTGTTGATGCGTGTGTGTGTGTGTGTGTATGTGGACACGCATGGCTAGGTTGGGAAATATGGGTCATCTCACACCTGGACTTTGGCCTCTGACCTGGCTAAGCGAGTGTGTGTGTGTGTGTGTGTGTGTGTGTCTGTGTCATTGTCACATCACTCTTTCTCCACATGCCTAGTAAGATAAGATATTTGGGATCATAAAATTGAGTTACACAGGGTCAAGTCACTGTGCACACAAACAAAGAAGCTGTGATGATTTATGCACACACACACACACACACACATACACACACACACGCAAACATACAGCACACACACGCACACACTAAAAGATGTGCTGTCGCAAAGAAAATATGACATGAAATCCTAAAAACTGTAAAGATTTTAGCCGATAGTGTCTGAGTCATTACTCAGCAGTTGTTTTCCTTTGATTAATTTCAGGGATGTCTCCTAGAAGCTTTGTACAGTGGGCTCTAGTCATAATAAAGACATGACTGTTTTTACTTCTGTGGTCTGGAGTGGCAGGTTTTAGTCATTTAGGATAAATGTGAAATATACAATCGGCATGATTTTGAGTCCCCGCGCACTCTGCCAGAGCTCTTCATTTGTTAAGGAATTTTGATCAACACCTCCGGCCCTGTTCATTTAGACTGGAAGTTAATGGAAAAAATATTTTTAGGAAAATGTTATCGCTGACTTGCCCATTTTTTTTAATGAACTTTTCCTGGAAATCGGAACTTTTCCATACGTGGTCCCAAATGTCTAATTCACCACGACCACAAGTGTTTTCCCTCCTCGCAGCCATGCAGCAATTTGTCTTTGATGAATCTGAAAGGTTTGATGTAATTATTGTGATTTATCACTTTCATCTTTTAAAATAACAAAGAGCTGATAAGGTTGGGATGCCAACCATGATTAATACCCACCTCTCCCTCATAGGCTGTCTGAGATTCGTGTCAATGAGAAATTAGTGGCTTGGAGCCGTACACATGCAGGAGAGCTGTAATAGACATTTTATCATAATCCTATCCAAAATGAACAATACACTGAATTGTGTTAAGCCTTACAAATACTCTGGATAACATCGCATGCAAAATCCTCACAGCAGCAGAAAAAAATGAACTTGTTTTATTTTTTTTTTTTTTGCTTTCAAATTGATTCCCTCATTTTTCAAATACTGTACTGTGCATTGTGAATAAGAACTCAAGATGAGATGACATCCTCCGAATATTCCGACCTTAATTCTTCTCCCCATCTTTTTCTTCCCTGATCTTTTGTTTTTCTCGCTCTGTGCTGTGGCGGGGGACTCTATTCAGTGGCTGTCATGATGAGGTAGCCGTCGGCCGCGTGAGACAATGCACGGCAGTGGGGCCGAGTCACTCCTGAGCCGTCTGGACACTTAACCTCTCAACGCTAAAAGCTTTTGGGGTCAGCTGTGGTGCAGCCTGCACGCCACATAATGGGGGGCTTTGTCAAAACACGTGAAATTTTCAAAACGGGGGTAAAACTGTCTGTTTGAGGTGCGGAGGCAGGCGAAAGTGAGGGGAGTGGGGGAGGGGAGGGATGGAGAAGCGATGGGGCTCGGCGACTAAATGGCCTCCCATTAAGGCGACATCGGTGGCGGAGAGAACAGGGAGCGCTGGTCAGTGGTGCAGCGACTATTGGGGTCTCCTGTGAGAATGTGCAGTGTCACCTCCGCTTACACGCTTGACGGCGACATGTGAATGCCTGTGACGATTTGGGCCATTTTAGGGGCCTCTATTATTTATCCAGGATGTAAACTATCAAACGGCAATGGCACTCGTCTGGGCTCTGCAGACTGGACAGCACAGCGTTTGGCCATGTTGTGAGGAAAAGACCTATAAAACTGCTGAGCTATTGATTATAGCTTCCTTACAGTAATACCCTGATGGACAGATTAAATGAATTGATGTTCTGATTAAGTCATTTACTAATTTACAGTCCAGCTTAGTGTTTGGCACTGGCGGGGAGCTCTTGTCCAGGCTGTGTTATAAATGTGCAGACTCATGGAACGTCATGCTGATAGTTTCTTCTGTCAGAATGACTGGATGATTAACGAGGTGCCGTGTTTGATTGTGTATCTGCAGGCCATTCGCTGTACTCTGGTGAACTGCACGTGTGAGTGTTTCCAGCCTGGGAAGATTCACCTGCGAACATGTGACCAGTGCAAACACGGCTGGGTTGCTCATGGTGAGTAAGTGTGTGCATGTTTGTGTGTGTATGTGTGTGTGTGTGTGTGTGTATGTGTGCTTGTTCATCTTTTGTGACCAAACATGGCCTGGTCGCTCATGGTGAATAAGTGTGTGTGTGTGTGTTTGTGTGTTTGTTTATGCACATGCAAGTGTGTATGCCAGTAGTGGGTCATTTGCAACATATAGATTCAATAAAACAAATAACAATAACAATCCTCCTATTTATTTCCCATCAATATTACCATCTATCATAATCTCCACAGATGCAGGTGAAGCAGCACTTTAAGGTGTTATGATAACCCTGTGGTGATAAAAAATATTGTTGAGGGTTAAATGGAGGGGATGATGAAAGTTTGGAATTTCTCCATTCTCCTCCTCTTTTTCTCTCTCCTGCAAGCTCTTTTCTCTCTTTTCTCTTTTTATCTCATCTATCCTTTGCTCCTCAATCCTCTGTGAAGTTATGGCTGGCCATAAAAGCTCCTCTTTAGTCTGTAGATGGCCCCTGACTCAGCCCCACTCCACCGACCCCTCCTCCAGATACCATAGCCCGAGCGCTATATTGCATTCTTCCCTATATAATCTTGATCAGTATTGCTATTTCAAGTACTCCCCATAAACATACGATAAACCACGGTTTACCACATGGATCAATTTTAAAGAACAAAGAATTAAACTTATAAATAAAAAAAGAAAAAACACGTACCCAATTTGTGCATGAGAGTAAAACAGTAAAATGAATAAAAGTAAATAAAGAAAGAAACACCTGTGTGGTGTGTGTGTGTGTGTGTGTGTGTGTGTGTGTGAGTGTGTGTGTGTCTGTGTGTGCTTGTCTTTTTGAGAGAAAGACCCTCAGTGACCATCAAAGGTGGGGGACCATGCATTGCCTCTCTGCTCCTCTCCTCTCCTATCTTCTCCCCTCAACTTCTCTTCTTATAGCATTGGCAGGTGCTCTGACAAGCACTTCTTCATATTTTATTATGTTCGTGTCTGGCAGGCCGTGTTGTCAGGCAAAAACCCTGTCAGCGGAAAACCTGTCCTGGGATCAGAGGAGACAAAACCAGGTGTCACACAGACCGTCAGAGTGGGGGCCAGAGAGAGAGAAAGAAAGAGAGAGAGAGATTGAAGGTTATAAAAAAGAGAGGGAGGGAGAGATAGAGAGTCTGTGTGTGTGTGTGTGTGTGGAGGTTGGAGGGAAGGGGGACAAAAAGAGATAGTGAGACATCTGGAGATATGGGTAGAGAGAGAAGGTGTTGGGAACGTGCGCAGCAGGGGAGATGAAGGGACACAGACAGAAAGAGAAAGAGGTGTCAAAAGAACGACAGGTCAGAAAGAGACAGAGACAGAAGGAGAGAGATAGAGGGTAGGATTAGGCTGAAAGTAGGGGAGGACAATTACATTAATGCCAGCACTTTTATCTCATAGATGTGCTATTATCTTGTGCTGCTGAGTGCACAGTTGCTTCCTAAAGAAGAAGAAGAAGAGGGAAATTTGATAGTCATTAATTGGAGGTGTGTGCATGTGTGTGTGTGTGTGTATCTGTGTGAAATTTCATTTCTGTAGAAGTAAATCCTCCTTTCTCAAGATCACTAGTTTATTTGTTCTCAGAAGAAAATATTGTGCATAAATATTTGTGCAATCATGCACACTCATTGCAATGATGATGATGCATGAATGAATTTTTAATTACAGCATCTGCAAATTTCATGTTTTGTCTTATTTACATAACAGCAACCAAATGCCAATTAATTTTAAATGACTCATTGATCGTTTTTCAGATCATATTAAAAGCCAGGTTAAATTATTTTAGTTGAATATTTTCTATCTTACACTTATTTATAAGACTGATTAATAAATTGCTTAGACCAATAATCAATATAAAATTAAATTAAAATTAAAACTAAAAGCACAAAGTAATATATTTTGCAGTACCTGAGATAATATTTAAAAATACTTTATTTTTGATATATTGTATTAATTGAATATTACATTAATTATTATATATTTTTTATTACTGTTTAATACTCATTAGAGAATTTAGGGATTTCTTTTAAAAATAAGTGCTAAATGTTGTGTGTGTTTGTGTTTATGTGTGTGTGTGTGTGTGTGTGTGTTTTTCCAGCCCTAGACAAGCTGAGCACGCAGCACCTGTACCACCCGACTCAGGTGGAGATTGTGCAGTCCAACGTAGTGTTTGACATCAGCAGCCTGATGCTGTACGGGACTCAGGCGGTGCCGGTGCGCCTCAAGATCCTGCTGGACCGCCTCTTCAGCGTTCTCAAACAGGAGGAGGTACTGCACATCCTGCACGGCCTGGGATGGACGTTGCGCGACTACGTCAGGGGATACATCCTGCAGGTCAGATACACACACATGCACACGCACACACACACACACACACACATACACAAACTGTATATCAGCATACACTGACTCACAACACATAGACATGCGTACAGTCCATTCTCACACATCCATCCCCAACTACAAGCAAACCTGTCACATAATTGGCATTCGTCAAGGAATACGCATTGCAGGTAAGAGTGTTGGGGATTGGTTGTACATACATACATGCTCCTATTCCCTGGGATTTTACAAAAAGTCTCTCTCAGAGACATATGCACACATGAGCATACACACACATACAAAGAAAATCTGTTTATTAAAGTGACGTATTGAAGGACACACATAGTTGTGGATGCATTTAATGCATATTTAAATACAAAACAATTTGCCAAGTCAGCTTGACAGTAACTAATCACCCCCAGAACTTGAGACATTAGAGCAATTGTCTGCTATGATACGGTATGATTATGGTAAATGACTACAACAAAAACAAATACTTACCCAAGACTCCAGAGACATCCACTGAGGCAAGACATACAGTAAAGACTTCCAGAACCAACATACAGCTCTCTTTTGTGTTCTGTCAGCAAGATGTCCCTGTCTCAAGTGAGTGGGAGGGAAAAAAATGAAAAAGAAAAGAGAAAAGGGGGGAAAAAAGTATATTTAAGAAAAAAAAATGTGGAGAAAAATGTCACGCCAGCAGACTATAAAACCACCACAGCTCATTCCCTCCCCAGCCCCCATTCTAATTGGAATCAGACACGTTTCCTAATCAAAGGTACAGGGCTTTTGGTCTCGCAACAAAACCAAAGTGTTCCTGAATGAATTAGTTAAGAGCAAGCGAACATGTGCTTGTGGTTAGCCTTGTGTGTCCAGCGGTCGTGCCAGAGCGAGGTGGCTGGCTTGCGCTGGGAGGCCTGGAGTAAGTGGAACAGCATGCCGCTTGAAGGGGAAGGCGGTTTTGAGGCCTTGTATGTGGAAAAGGGCTTCTGTGAGTAAACCAGATTTTCTGAACCCATGTATCCACCCCTCCCCTCGCCTCTCTCTCTCTTCCCTTTCTTTCTCTTCCTCTCTCTCTCTTCCTCGTCTTCCTCTAGCGATGTGGTACAATTGTGCAAGGTCGTCACGTACTGCCATTCTGTCTTTTTTTTTAAAAACAACCGAAACATCCTCCTCTTTTCTCAACTACTTTTTTCAAACCTTTCTGTTTCCAGACCAGTTCCTTGAATTTAGCAGTTGTTCCGTTGAGCAGATGTGATCAAATGACAGTGACTGAAATACTCCCCCTCAGCTGGCTGGCATTGGTTCTTTTTCTGGCTCTGCTTGGAGGGGATGGTTCCTAAAAATGTCTGTGGCTCACAGTGCTGGGGCCTCTGAGCCCCACCAGATCCCATCCAAAAGTGCTAACATGGCTAACATGCATAGGCATCACCAGTCACTTAAGGACAGTGAGTAATCCTTTAACATCAGTCACTTAAGGACAGTGAGTAATCCTTTAACATCAGTCACTTAAGGACAGTGAGTAATCCTTTAAGGTCCTGTTAGGCCATAAACAGGCATGAAATTCAATTATTTACCAGCCTTCAGTAATGATAATATTGAGTCTCTGTATCTAGTAGTATATCACTGTTTAATTTCAAACAAGGGACATCATTGCAGGAAAAGCCTATTTATTGCTACACTGTAATATGTATTTACAAAATCAATACAAACAACTGTTTGAATTTGTACACAGTATTTCAGCTGGCAGTGTGCAGATTTTATTAATGATAATGATGACAAATATTTCTGCTGCATGGTACAATCACAGTATATTTCAATGGGCTGTGATACCATTATAATATATATATATATATATTGCTATGCAACAAGCCTTTAGAGAAGTCTTTAGATACACATATCAAATATACACAATAATTAATTGATGCCATTTTATATAAATTTTACTTCAATCTGAATTTATTTGTTGTATTTAGTATCAAACAGTTTCCTGCTACACTGCAAAAAAACACACACACATAAACATGAACATAAACATAAACATACACAGTTCAAGTACTGAAATCAATGATACTTGAAACTATGATTTTTCCCTCCTCACTGTCCCTGTTCCTCACTGGAGCTGCTTGTGTGTTTTCCTGCTGCTCCGGCTGAACATACCTGCCGCTTCAGCTGTCTGTCAAAGTGGTGAGCACCACTAATCAGCAACCTGACACTCAATGTCACAGCCTCTATCCGTGTCCGTCATACATATTTCATACTGAGAGAGAGAGAGAGAGAGAGAGGAGCAGAAAAGGTTGCCTAATGTGTGTTTTTCATTAGAATTAATTGAATGTAGATACATAAATTCATCAATAGAACTCAATCTGTAGACAAAAGCCTGTGAAATAGAAAAATCCTTATTAAATGGCCTTTAAAATGAAAGTAATAATAATAAATAATAATTTGTTTCTATGTAAAAGTATATTTTCATTATCCCATATAAAAATGAAACTACAATCATTTAAATATGAGAATATGTATCGCGCACACACACACACACACACATATAATACCCCATTGTTAGGGACATTCACAAAGCCATTTTACCAATTTTTCTCTCTGTGTGTGTGGTGTGAGTGGGGGTGGTAAGATGTTGAGGTGGAGAGAGAGAGATTTGTGTTTTTTTTTTGTGAATTCAAACAATAGACTACCAAACTACCAATAAAAAAACACCAAAAATAGGGAGTTGTTACATTTCATTGTAGCTTTTTAAAAGAACAGTATTTTGGAATTTCCCAGTATTTAGTGAAGCTGATGAAGCAAAGAGAGAAGAGTGGTGTTGCTTTGAAGCCTGAGAGGAGCTCTGAGCTGTGCTGTGAATCCCACTGACTCTCTCTCCCACACAGCCGCTCTGTGCAGCGGATGAGACGCACGAAGGATGGATGGGAGTTCACTTCATATGTGAGCCAGCCTGTCAGAACGTGGGCAGCGGTGTGTCAGTGAAGCTTCACACAGAGCTGACGGAACACACACACACTAGTACACACACGCACACACACGCACACACACACACACACACACACAGAGCATCTGCAGTGCGGAAGGCAGCTGCGCCGCAACAAAAAGACACCAACTACATCACACACTCCCCCACATCCATATTGTATTCACACCCATGTGATTCCATATGACACACTGACCCCTTGCATTTAGCTTTCCTCCACCGCACTCATGAACACTCAGTAAACAGGCCACACACACACATGCTCTCTTGCTTCTTCCCTCTCTCTCTCTCTCTCACACACACACACGCACACACACATACACTCTCTCTTGCTTCTTCCCTCTCTCTCTCTCTCTCTCTCTCTCTCTCACACACACACACACACACACACACACGTTTGTCGGTAACATCAAAGCGAAACAAAGCAGTGGTTCTCTTTGCTCTTCATTGGTAACTGACCATGGGTTAGCACTTCATTGCCCAGCTATTTTAAATCAAAGCACAAGCTTGTGGTGCCCATGTACCACTGGGCTGCTGGGTTATGTCTGTTTAACTCTGCTCCTTATGAATAATCCTCTCCTCACTCTTTCTCCTTCTCCCTCTCTTTCTCTCTCTCTCTCTCTCTCTTTCGCTCGTTTCTTGACCTGTCTCCCAGGTAGCGCACCTGTCACTGTTAATAAGTCAGTGGTGGTTTCCCTGGGCGATCAAGCCCATCGACTGTCACTCACTGCCCCTCCTCAGTCCCCTTGTCTGCCGACATGCACTTGCACACACACACTCACACACACACAAACACACACACACACACACAGTCTCACATGACATCCTCTCCCCTCCCTTCCAGAATCTGATGTTCGCCCCTCTGTGCATACCTTGTGTGATCTTGACACAATGAGCAGGAACATGGAGTCCATTCTCCTTCAGCTGCCCCCTCCCTTTCTCTCACCCCCTTTTTCTCTCTCCCTCCCTCCCTCTCTCTCTCTCTCCATCTGTATCACTCCACCTCCTCGACTCACCTCACCTGCCCATCATGTGTTTTCTGTGAGAATCACATTTAATTTTGGATTCTCTTGGTAGTGCTTTTACATAACATCAAGCTTTTACACACCTTGTGAAACGAGTGTGTTTGTATGTGTGTGTTTATGTGTGTGTGTGTATGTGTGTGCGTGCGTACACTTGTGTGTAACACAGTGAGAACATGTGACGCAAGTTGCAGCAATGGAGAACCGCTACCGAGTAGCGATGGCAGATGATCTCTTGTGGTTTTATGTTCTCCTCAGTGCGGTTGTTGAGTATTGGTTTGTCACATAGCACTAATGCAGCCTCAGCTTTTGATGGGATTTAAACCCAAAACCCCGCTATTCTCACCCTGAAACATTCTCCTCACAACTGCCCCCCCACACCCTGTCAATCAAACAGCCGTTACCACAAGCCTGCACCTCGTTGCTTTGCATTACTGCTCACACCAGTAATTAAATTATATATTCATTTCTTAGGAACCACTGACAAATGCATTGTTTAAGGTCTGCCAAACCACGCGCATCAGGAGAAAAGTAAATACATTTAGGCATGACTAAATATGTGTACCCTTTGCAATTTGCCGCTGTAATAGACTGTTTAAACAGAGGAAATGAATCGATACCATAAAAGGCTGACGACTCATCAAGGGCCTTGAATTTTGATTCGGGAGAGACACAAATTATAAATAACATCAATAACCATTGGAATGCATGATTGTTCTTTTTTTAAAACATTCTTAGGGGCTTTTTTCCTGATGTGACCTTCATGCTGGAGTTAAACACTCAGGCAAGGCAAACACACAAACACTCACACACACACTCAAACTTGCAGAAGGGTGTTTTCTGCTTAGCTTTCCTCATAAACATTGATATAAGCAACTACAATCATGGACACACATATATGCAGGCACACACATATTCACATTCTTTCTGTCTTGCGGGCGCTCTCTCTCTCTCACTCACTCACACACACACAGACACACACACACAGTGCAGCCCCTGCTAGGGTAATGACAGTGTGGTGAAATTAATAGAGCTGCATACATGAATAAGCCATAAATTTACACCTGTAAATAATTACGCTCTTACATTTTTGCAGGGCTGCCAGTGTGAGTGAAAGCGAGTGAAAGTCAGTGTGAGTCTTGCCGCATCGCAGGGGACACACCGAATCACTTCCTCATGATCTCACTTTGAAGAGCTTTCGTTTGAAAAAAAAGGGCCTTTTAATGACCCTCACAGTGGTCGGCAGCACTTTTTGGAGTTGCGTGCTGTAAAATATTCCATTAGGAAATTGTGTAGAAACCCAGAGGGATCGTTGGGCCACACGCCTTAACTCAATAGGGCTGTAAAAAGAAAGAAAGAATGAAAAAGAGAAAGAAAGCAAGAAAATACAGAGGAGGCATGCAGGAAAGTCCCTGCGTTAAACTCACTAAGCTGTCCTGTCAGACGCCCCCTCTTGGCACACAGCTTCCTCCCAAAGAGCAACTGGCTTCCTGTTTCTCAGTTCCAAATGCCACCTCTGTAGGCCTCTGTTGGTTTAGCTGCGCTGTGCAGCGCTGCACTGGGAAGGCTTCCCTGAAGACTGAGTCATCACCCAGACTTTATCACCACAGGGCGACCTTTACTGGCCAACACAATGGCTGCCGTGCACACAGGTTATTAACACATTCTGGACGTGATTGTACTCCACTCTGATTTTCCATGGAGGGAAGCAGAGGTGAAGGCATATTGTATGATGTGCAGGTGTGTGTGTGAGTTTATTCTTTGAGTAAATCTGTAAACTTGTCTTTGTGTGATTGTGAGTGTGTATAAGTGTGTTCAAATATGGGGTGTGTGTTAGTGATAGTCTAAGCATGTGCTTGTGCATGTGTGTGTGTGTGTGTGTGTGAGTGCATGCACGTGTGTGTTTTTCTGGCCTGAGGTCCATCTCAGACATGACAGACGGGCCCGGCCCCTTCTTCTTTGTACTGTTCTCTTTTGTTCTCCTCTGCGCTCCTCTCCCCTGCTCTGGCGGAGTCGAGTCCAGCGCTCTCACCAAACCCCCTCGCTGGGGCCCTCTCGGGACCACGGCAGACCAGCATGATTAAGTCTAGCCCTGCTCCGAACCCCAGACGGCCCAGCCAAGCCTCCCACTGCAGCCCTCCTTTCCTCTCCCCTTCCCTCTCCTCCCCTCCCCTCACAATCCAGAGTGATGTGTGAAAAATTGCGGGGAGTCTTGCGGGTGCCAGCGCGCCCCCTCTTCTCCTCTTCTCTTCTCGTCTTTTCTCTTCTTTTCTCTCCGGCGTCCCTGGCCAGAGCCTCTCCTTCTCCTCATGCGCTTCCAGCTGAAAGCTGTAAGTTGGAACAGCGGGCCGACAGCAATGGAGACCAGATGCCGGTCTTTCTCCTCTGTCACTTGGCCGCTCCCCGGCAGATGGAATTCGTATCAGTCTGGTCTCTTTCTCTCTCTCTTTCTTTCTCTCTCTCTCTCTCTTTCTCCCTCTCTTCTCTCTTGTTTCTTCATTCTGAGAGAGGGAGCAGTGAGAGGAAAAAAGGGGTCTCATCAGCCAACATGTGGAAGCATGAAGGCAGAGCGACATTCCCAGTAATGTTCTTGTCCTTGTAGAACATTGTGCTTCCTCCCTCGTTTTTCCCTTTTTTTATGAGATGCGGTTTTCCTGACTCCGATGAGGAGACCCAGATGGAACTGCTAAGCTATGCTAACCCCTTCAACCCCCCCAAACCAAGTGCCCCCCGGCTCTGCCCCCGTCCCCCCCCCACCACTCTAATCCCACCCCTCCCTAGGGGACACAGTGGGCTCGGAGAGAGAGGGTGGGGGCAAGCGCTGCACAATGAGCCCATTTTATTCAAATCAGCTCGACATCTGGGCACAGTGTGCCCAGCTCATCTCCACTTGTGCGAAGGAATTTGTAGGGGGCACAACCCGTCGTGCTTCATCGAGGCACAATATGCTCCCTTCCTGATTCGTTTAATGAAGGATGTCCTCTGGCCAGAAGACATGATTTGATTAGGAGAGGAGGTTACAGGCCCCAGAGAACAGCCACCACAAGCTGCTGTTGCCGCCGTTGCCGTGGCTGCTGTAGCTGCTGCCGACGCCACAGTCACTGTGGCGGCTGCCGAGACCAAAACAGCCCACAGTAGCTCAGAGAAACACTACAGCGCTCCTCTGCTTCCAATCAAAACCCTGTCTCCATTTGTTCACAGGCTGAAGGGAAATGCAGAACAGAAAAAATAGCTAAGTACTGCAAATGATGTCACTGCCATTATGTAATTATACAGTTATATCATTGTTATTACACAATGCCTTAGGTGTATGAATAGAACAATATTTTCACACAATAAGTCAAGCCAAAAATTAAATCTACCCCCTATAAAAAGTTTTAAAAGGCAATACTGATGTCATCCAACATCAGTACACGAATAATGATTTCATATTTGTCTGCACACCATCTCTATATCTCATCATCTTTCTCTGCTCCTCTCTTTCTCTTTTTCTCTCTCTCTCTGTCCTCTTCTCCCTCTCTCCTTCCATCTCACTCTGTCAACTTGAAGGTCACCCCATCTCCCATACTCTCCTGAGAAACTTCCATTTTAGGTAGTCAGTCTCCGTGCAAACATTTTTTGGAAGTGATCCCTTCACCAAACCTTTCTTGGGCCATACTGCTCCCCCGTCTAAAACCCTCCCACCCACCCCCCACACCCCACCCCCCTCACCTCACAGTCCTCCACCTCCTGTGCCTCCCCAGCCTCCCTGCGTCCCCCCAACCTGGTTTCTGTTATCACTGGCTAATGCCTCATCCACAGGCCGGGCCAGGGCGAGATGTTTCTTAAGGTGGAATTCCTACATTCATATGGTTATGATTTGAGGACGTCAAGCTGGATTTTTGTTTTAAGGCGTACGCTTTGCTCAGGGCTACGAGAGCCAGCTTCAGGCACATCAAAGGCCCGCTGCACTGAATCAAGGTGATTTCAACCCTCCCCAGCACTCCTTCGTGTACGCACGCGCACACATACACACACACACACACACATCACCCCATACGTTCTCTCTCCTCCTCCCACGACCTCCCATCCCCAGTCCCCCTCCTTCACCTCCTCTCTTCCACATGTGTCCACACCAGCTGCGTTGGAGCAATGCTCGCAGCTCACTTAGCGTGGCCTACTTCCACCCCCCACCCGCCCCCTCAGCCGTGCCCACATTACAGCCTCAGTCATACCAGCACAGTCGAGGCCACAGCACAGCACTCTCGACCCGAACACTCAGGCCAGGGGTGAGCAGGGAACCTCTTCAAAACGCCCAGCACGTCTCACACACCTGTGGTGAGGTCAAGTGTATTGATCTTCTGCTAATTGCTAACACCGCTTAAATTTGACACTACCAATCCCAACATCCCAAGTATTACAAATCCACAACTTTTTTTTTAATCAAAAAAGATCCTGAGCTCAGGAAAAGCATTGGTGTGCCATTGCATTTTAAGGGGCTGTTTTTTAAAGGAAATCTCACCAGCACAATTGCAAAATAATGTTGATTGGAAGAGGGGTCAAAAGAGATCAAATGTGTTTGTGAATAAATGAGGCTCATTGTGATGCCTCATTCCAGGTCTGGTGTTTTTGTGTGCGTGTATGGTGTGTGTGTGTGTGTGTGTTTGTGTCGTAGAGTAGAATTTCTGGCGCACATGTCAGCGTACACACACACACTCGCACCAAGGACCTCATATCAGCTGTGTGTGTGCCAAATCCACAGTCCCTCTCCCTCAATCCCAAACCCAAGCTTCAAATGGATTCAAGCTGGAGACGGGGGTTACATGAGGGTTACAAAGTATGAAGGAATTTGGAAGTAATTCCCCTTATATTGGATTTGGACAGGATTTGACTCTGCCATGCTTGAGAAGGGCCCGCACAGAGTTTCACAGGACAGACACAGGACTACACTAGGGCTGGTACAAGGAGAAAGCGAGACAAACAAAGTGATCTTGCACTTCTTTGACACGGTAGCGCTTCATGACACTTTCTCCATATGTTGATATTAGGCCAAGTGAAAAGGAACAACACCACCTAACAAAGCCAAACAAAGCTAAACAACAACAAAAAACATCAACACTACATGTTGTACAGAGACAAGCCTTGAAGTCGAGACAAAATGAAAGACTCTGCAGTTGACATGGCAATTCTTTCAGCACTTTAGCACTCAAAGGTTTTGACAAAATTATCTGGGGCATTGTAAACATCTGCTCGGGCCCCAGCAAAAGAGACAGATGGTGTATTTTTAGTTATTTCTCTTATTATGTCGCTCGCTGTGCTCAGCTCTGTCGGTGCGAGTTTCACACACATCAGTGATCAGCTTGCTGCTTCTGTGTGATGTGGTGGAGGCTATGACAGGGGCCTCTCAGTAGACAGAGCTGTGAACACAGTCTGCACCCATATGGTACAACACTCTCAGCCACTGCACGTGCGAGTGTGTGTGTGTCTGTGTATGTGTATGTGTGTGTGTGTGTGTGTGTGTACAAGCACACAGGTCCTCCGGTAAAACTTTATGTATGCGTGCTTGCACTTGTATGTGTGGTCAGGCTGGACCTGTCCCTATGCATGTCTCTCAGGATGAGTTGTGTGTGTGTGTGTGTGTGTGTGTGTGTGTGTGTGTGTGTGTGTGTGCAGAGGCGCTGGTCCCTGGCAGCGTGTGTCATGTGGATGGGTGCAGCCAGGCTCCTTCATTAGGCAGCCGTGGGCCTGTGGGAGCCGGCTGGACCCCTGTCATTGATCCTCATAGGCAGCAAGTGCAGCAAGCATATTCAGGTCACGGCCCTTTTAGCTTTGAAGCAGCAGCGTTTCATATCACTCCTCTGACAGGCACACCTCTCTCTCTTTCTCTCTCTCTCTCTGCCTCCCTCCTTCCCTCTCCTCTACTTTTTCTCCCACTCTGTTTCCTTCCACTCACACATCATCTCTCTCCATTTCTTGCATAAACGCAGTATGCCTCTCTAATTCTCACACTGATTTCACACAGTCACACACACACACAGAGACACACACACAGAGACACTGGGGGGGGGGGGGGGTGGGGGGGGGGGTCGAGGTTAAGGTTATCTGTCTGTATACTCTGGCTTTAGCTTTAATGAAGTGCAGCTCTGTGTTTTGTTATCTTGCTGTATTTTGTTGGTTTAACTCCAGATGGGCCTGGATCAGTCCCATGCTAAACACGGCACACAGAGAGCACTTCTCTGTGCCGCGACCCTGGCGTGAAAGCCACATTCACAGTGTCTCGCCGCTAGAGCGCCTCGCGGCACATACTGACAGGAGGCAGAGTTATTTTAGTTGATGGAAGACCTAAATCTGTTCAGAAGAAAATCTGTAAAGAAGAAAGCAAGCTGGATTTCCTTATTTAAGGAAAAAAAACACCTTGTCTTGATGCATGAAAGGAGCAAATGTGAGTTTTATATTTTGATGCTAGCATTCAGACACATGAATTTGATAAGACATCCTCAGGGGATGAACATGTAGTTAACCCATGTCTGACACATTCTGTAAAAATACTCTTGAGCACTCTCAGATTGTGTTTAAAGCCTCACACATTCACTTACACTTTTTATAAGGCCTGTTTATCCTTCCTCAGGAAACAAAACACACGCCGCTCATCCTTATAAGTTTTGAGTGACTCCGTCCCAGACATTCACTTAAATAATAATGGTCAATAAATGATCAATACCAACTCCAACCACTATGGTGGTAAGAGTATGAAAATGGCCCTGGAGTAGCCTCTCTGACAGCTCCTACTTCAGTGTAGAGTATGTTTGTGTTGAGACAGTCAATTAACTGCGTTGAATGCTGCAGAGGTAAATATGTTGGGCAGACTACCCAGAGAGCAGAAGGGAGAGGTAGAGTTGAGGGTGGGAGGCTTCTTTGGGGGCAGCCTGACAAAAATCAGAGTGAGACTTTTTTTCCTCTTCTGCATCTGTCTCGTGCACACACAGGGGCCAAATTTGCTCACGTCTAGCGTGGTTTCATGCAGCATGGTCAAAATTTAGCAGCCATGAATATTGAATGTGAAATACTGTGTCAGAGTGTGGCAAAAAAATAAACACATGCTGGGCTTCAAAGTGACGTGCCCAGCAGACATGGGATTGGAAGTGATAGATTTAACATACATGCTCACGGTCGGGGGGCCCCGAAGAGAGCAACGGGTGGGTTTGATCATCTTGCACCAACCCTCCCTCTTCTCCAACCCCCTCTCCCCTTCACCCCCCCAGCCCAGTGACACCTCTCCCTTAACCAGCTCCCTCCTCCCCATCCAATGCCACGCTGACTTCAAAGCCTCATGGCCAATCCTGCGGCTTTGCTGGAGAGATGGGGCTCCGTTCACCTCACCTGCCTCATGATCACCCTGACCTCCTACCACCCCCACTCCTCTTCCTCCACCGGCACAGAAGAATCTAGAAGCAGTAATTAAAATGAAAGGAAAGAGGGGCTGGTGGTGGAGTAAATGACTAGCCCTTCTGGCCTGTCCGACTCTCCCCACCCCACCTCGGCCCCTCACCTCCCCCCGCCCCCTTCAGCCCAGCCCAGCAGTGGAGCTGCAGCAACCCCCCTTCCCCTTCCCCTTCCCTCCCCTCCATCCCTGCCCCACTGGGATCTCTCTCCTGCATTTGGCTTTCCCTTTTTTCCCTGCGCTTCAGCCTTGGGAATTCCCTGACGGATGCTGTGTACCCTCTCCCCCTCTCTCTCTCTCTCCTTCACTCTCTCTCTTTCCCATAATCTCTCTCTCTCTCTCTCTCTCTCTCTCACACACACACACACACACACACACACAGTCTCCACCTCTATCTCTCTGGTTGCTGAATGACTATTGGAGGCTGGGGACGGGCTCCCTGGGTCTGCGCTGTGTATTTACCACTCATCCCGGCTCATCCAGGCTCGTTCAAAGGGGCGCAGGGCACGGTTTAATTACCTCCTCAAACAGAATCCCAGCTTCGCTCCACTCCCCCTTCTGCTTCCATGGCTTCCTGCTCTCCTCTCCTCCTCCTCCTCCTCTCCTCCTTCTCCTTCTTATCTGCAGCCGTGGCGCTAATATATATCCTGCCTTTGCTGCTGGCTGGCAGAGGAAATGGCAGACACCTCAGAAATGGCTGTCATTGGCTTTGTTGATAGGGGTGGTGGAAATTGAATTTTCTTCAAGGTCAGCGACATTAAGGGGGTGTAGAGGGGAATTCGCTGAGCCTCCCTTGAAGTCGCTGGGTTGAGACGCCAGCGCCGGTATTGATTGGTCAGCAGTGCGTCGGCGGTCTGTCACGGGCTCATCAGACCCTTTTGAGCCTCCACGCTATCTTCCCATCCTCACAGCGGGGGTCAATGAAACTCTGAAAGTCCACAGATGCAAAAAACAAAACAAAACAAATACAAAAAAAAAACAACAACAACAAAAAAAACCCCACCAGAAATGTGTGGTGTGTAAGACAATGCTGCTTGTACAAAATACAGAACATACAGACAAACAATACACGTAAGCAATTATTTGTGGGGTGCTTGCGTCAGTTGTTAGCCATTTAAATGTCGGCCAGCAGCAGACATGAGCAAGCTCCAGTGAGTACAACCATGAGGTCTGAGCACCTGGTGGTTGTGTCACATCCGCCGTGGATGGAAACGTTTTATAAATAGCAGTCTCTCCTTAGGTGAGAGAAGCTCACACTCGTAAAAGTAGCGGGGGAGATGGAGAGCAGAGGAAATGAGCAAGAAATGGCATACACACACACTAACATTCACATATACACACAGAGACACAGAGAGTGCAGACCTCCCACACTGGTTGCCTGGAGAGGGCTGCAGGAGAGCTGTCTGTCGGTGAGGAGGCATCTCTGGGCCACCTGCTTGCTGTCATGGCACAGGCATGGCCGTGCACAGGGAGCCTGATCCCACCAATGGGGCCTTCACACATGCGATCAGCCTCAAACACTCATGTCTTCTGAGAGGAAGCTGTCTTAGTGTGGAAAGCAGAGGATGTTACCCTTCTTGTGCTTCAACACTACCTCTTCTCCCTTTCACCTCTGTCTCTTTCTCTCACTCTCTCTTTCTTTCTCTCTTTCTCTCTCCCTTCTTCCTTCTCTCCCACTCCAGTGTGTTTAGAGCTGTCCACCCCTCTGACAGGGCCTGTGTACACTGTGACTGACTCTTCGGCTCTTTCTTCTCCCTCTAATTAGATCCACTTTCTTCACTTTCTCTGTCTGTGCTACTCTTCTTCTCACACCTTCGTTCCCTCTGGCTACTACCAATCTCTCACCTCTCTTTCTCTCTCTGCGGTGTGTCTGTGTATGTGCGTCTGTGTGTGTGTGTGTGTGTGTGTGGCAAGAGAAGGAAAGTGACATGGCCTGTCATACAGCTGATGCGAGTGCTGCTCTCTCCTGCTGCTGCGGACCTGAGCCTCCTGCTCTCTCTTCTCTCTCTCTCTCTCTCTCTCTCTCTCTTTCTCTCTGCTCTCTCTCTCTTTTCGATTGGTCTGGTTTGGCCCAATACTCAGTGCCCTGCGGCTAGAGTCTAGAAGCCCAGAGCTGGCCACTCAGGCCCTCTGCCTCCTGGCTGCACTTTGGGCCCCAGTACAGGCTACAGGCCAGAGGGACACACTGACTGAGGAACTGAGGAGAGACTTGGCTATAATCAATAACAGCACCAGTAACAGTAGATAAGTGATATGAAAGCATAAAGCCTTGCTGCTATCTAGTTGCATGGATGCATGAATTGTTGATAATATTTGAAGATTTGAGGATGAATAATATTGTTTTACAACAAACAGTTCACAGACATGCAATAACATCATGTCTGCTGACAAATAGCCATTTACTGAGCACTTTTTGGCAGCTATCTGATTATACGCATGTAATTAGTAGTGGGATATCAGGCCACTGGGAACCTGCTGGGGCCATGTTACCAGTATTTACCCCCATTCATGTAAACGACTGCTGAAGAGTCCAGAGGGTCTGACCTGAGCAAACACGAGTATTTCACACAAGCAATAAACTCCGAAGCCTCGTGAGGTGAAGGAGCGAATTGAATGTCTTCATCTGGTGTTGAAGGATAAGTGCTGAAAACGAGGCGTGAAGAGTTGGGCTTCTCCTCAGATTGGAGTGGTTAATTAGGACTCCTTTACAGGCACCTCAGCATGATACCCGCCTCCTTGTTTATTAGAATATCACTGAGAGGACCTAAGGCTCTCCAAGCCTCTCCGACCGTCCGCTGTGCACATGGGTCCGGCATGTACAAACAGCAGCCCGTGCCTAGAGCCCCATGGCACTAACTAGTGTCTCCCGCTCTCTTTTCTCTCTCTTTTCTCTCTCTCTCTCTCTCTCTCTCTCTCACTCTCTCTCTCTCTCTTTCCACTTTAACTAGGGCCTATAAAAGACTAAAGTGCCTCATTGGCAGGACCACCAGAAGAGCTGCACATGTGGGTCATATACTCTACATGTATATATTTTAAATATATGACAGTTTTGCATGATCAGCCAGAATATATGCAATAAAGTTGAAAAAAAAGATGAACAAATTAAAAACACATAAAGTAAAAGAATATATTTTTTCTATGGAATGCAAAGTGCAGAGTAAAATGGAGCGGGTGTAGCATCAACAAATGCTCCTTGTAGCTTTTAGCCCTCACAAAGCAAGCCTGGGGAAAAAGCGAGGGAGATAGAGGAGAAGGCCATGTGTGGCTAATGTAGCAAAGCCTCTTCTCTCCCGAGTCTCAGGGCCCCTATTTCTCCTGCATTGTCACAAGCGAATAAATACAGGAGTGGCGGGGGGTGCTGAGAGGGAGAGCGGTAATCACCAAAGACAACAGGGCCGCTGGAGGGGAGACTATCGACCGGCCGCCACAGGTGACTGGCCCTGCCCTCAGATGCATGCAGACGCTCAGATAATTGCACAGACTGGACTTCTCCGCCTGCTCCCTTTGTGCCAGTGAGGGTGTGTGCGTGTGTGTGCGCGCGCGTGTGTGTGTGTTTGCAGTTCCTTTAAGGACCTGTGCGGTATGTGCACTTTGTAGAGAGACAGCTTCCATTCAGTTGGATCCATTTGGATGCTTGTTGGTGCAGGGTGGAAGTGGTTGTGTGGGGGGAGGGGAACGAGTGAAGGTTGTTTGTTGGTGTTTTAATTTATTTATTTTGTTTAGCATTTTAGCAGTATGAAAGTATTTTTGTTGTTGTTTGCCTGTTACTTTCTTTGCTGAGTGGGAGTTGTGTTGCAGTGTTTTGTTGTGGGTACATGTGTGCACACAGCCTGCGTGTGTGTCTCCGCACAGCGTGTGCACGTGAACGTGTGGAAAATGTGTTTGTTGTGCATCAGCACTGTGTAAGCAGAGAGTGGTCTCTTATCAGTGGGATCAGAGCTGGGGAGGGGTGTGGCGGGGGTCGGGGTGTGTGTGTGTGTGTGTGTGTGTGTGTTTGTGTGTGTGTGGAGGGGGGTGGGGTGGGGGGGGGGGGGGGGTCGATGTGCCAGATCCGCTGCTGGTGCCAGGCTGTGCCTTATCTCCTCCCCATCGCTGGCTGCGCATCGGAACGCACTCCCCTCGCAGATGATTTACTCCCTCTGTAAACAGAGATTAGAGCAAAAATGTACGACACCAGGGCACGGGCGGCGCATGGCCATTACTGGGAAACCACAGTCGCGTGTCAGGGCCAAGGCCTTGGGGGAGTTTACAGACGCAACTGCAGTGCCACCAGCGCTGAAAGGAAAAACAGCTTTACAGTTTAGCCTGACACCGTTCCCACTTGTCACGACGCTAGCGCAAAGGCATGCTAATGTTGAGCAGCAGTGGCGCACATCAGAGAGACTGGAGCAGTCAGTGACAGCTTCGCTAAATGATTCACATTCTCACAGCGAAAAAACTTAACCGAGACACACTGGAATTTGGACAGCAGCAGTTAGCAAAGTGAAGAGTTGCAAACCATTACCGTTCACTCGAAATGTCTAAATGAAGTCCCCTAAGAAGAGCTGTCTGGGACTCACAGACGTCTGCTGCAGCCAAGGCCTCTTTAAGTATGTAGAGTGAACAGTGGGGCTGATCCTTGACAAAATCCAGCCAGCTCTGTGACACACTACAAAGCCATTGTCTGGATGTGTGTGCAGCTTTACTAGACCCCATTATCCCTGAAGAATTCCTGGGATCGCTGTCAGATAACTCCGACTAATTCTGCTAGCTTCTCTGCTCACATCCCTGTAGGTTTGTGGCGTTACCAATAGAGCGGTTTCCTTTCTCACACTAATTTTCAAAGGCACTTTGCTGAACACCAGGCTTTGTCTCAGTCATTGCCTACCATTACAGAGGATTGCACAGACTCAGAACCTAACTTTCAGATCTTAGGCCACTTTAGGTCATTTAGTTCAAAAGGTACGCCCTGCTAGCTGTGCTAAGGAAGCCATTTCCCAAAGTGTTAGCTGGAGCTCAGAGACTGTCAGTGGGACACACTAAAAGAGACACAAAAGAAAGGCTCAGCTGTTCCCAGGGGCAACCGAGCTAACTCAGGGTGAACCAGTGTGTTCAGATTCAATTTCTGTGACTAGAACATTCTTGACAGCGACTCGGCTTCACGGTTTCAATTTCTGCAGTTTTTGCCTTCTTTCTCGTCTTTCTGTCTCTCTCTCTCTCTCTCTCTCTCTGTTTCTTTTCTCTTTTTCTTCTTTCTCCCCCTCCCCTCTTAAGCAGGATCACAGGGCCGTCAAAGCCAGAATCCTGTTCTGTTATCAGCGTGCTGTAAGAGAGTCACTTTTCCCTTTATGGTCATGTTTAGCTAATATCGCTACTGGCTCGCCTCTAAGTCAAAACAGGTGTTGCAACGTTATCGTCACCCGGGCTGAGCTGTTTTCCTTGGAGATTCCAATTTGCTGTTTGGTTAAAGGTTTAACCTCTTCTCCTTTGATTTAGTGTGATTCCACATTTACTTTCGATAAACTCTCCTGCTGTGGGGTGATGAAGCCGGCCTGTGCTTTGTTGATCAGCCCACGGGATCACAAACTTTACCCTCAGTGCGCTCAGCAGAAGCAGGGTGACTTTGCCTTCACCACCTCTGCTTTCATCTCCTCTTGATGGCGAGAGAGGCCCTTCTCAGGAGGCCCATGCGTGCCGTAATGGCACCACCCATACGTCACGATGTGCCGCGAGGCCATTTAAGTTCACAGGCAACAAAAGCTTCACAGGAGGGGAGGCAGAGAAGACAGAGGAGGCCTGGTGGAAGGGTGGGTGGGGTGGGGTGAAGAATATGGCTCTGGGATTTCACACATGTGGGGAGAGGACTGGATTCTGGGTTTAATTTGAACCAACAACACCCAGTGAGACAGAGCCCTCCCTTCTCTTGTGCTCTTACCATCCCAGCTGCAAGTGTGTGTGTGTGTGCGTGTGAGAGAGAGAGCGTGTGTGTATGTGTGTGAGTGAGTGAGAGAGAGAGGGAGAGAAAGTGCCGCCCGGCAATAAAAGTGATATAAAGTGAAAATCAATCCCTTGCGCACGCATCAGCCCCTTCCCAGTTCCCCCTGTTTCCATGTCTGACGATAGCGAGATTAAAGGGAAGGCCACGTCTGGACGCCGACAGACGGCCATCACTCAGTCACGGGCCCTGCCAAGCTCTACACAGGCCAAATGACCATTCTCTCTCCGTCTCTCTTTTCGTTTCTCGCTCCGCTTTCCTCTCTTCTCCCTCTGTTTCTTCATCTCTCCTGAAGCATGCTCTCTCACGAGCCAAGCACCCCGCCCCCCACCCCACTCCCAGCCTTAGTCCTGGCCCCAGCCCATCCTTGCTTTCTCTTTCTCTCTCACACGCATTAGGAGGTGATTTACTGTCCTCCCGTCCCCTGGTATGCACTGGGCTGATATCAAACCATACCGAGCAGCACTCCTGCAAGACATGCCGGTGTGTCTGATCCCGGCCAGGAGAGAATGGACTAAATAAAAACACAAGCCTTTAAGTCAGGCCCTGATACACACAGCTTAAGCCTTCAGCCGCACGCTCTGCTTTTGGACTCGTACACCACAAGAGCCGGGGGGAGGGGGGGAGAGAGAGAAAAATCACACGTCTCACCAAAAATTTATTCCCCGGTTTAGAGAGGATGTCTAATGGAGCATGAATCAGAGGAAGAACATGAGGCCCTCTCCCCTTCTCTCATCTGAACCTTCCTGTGGAACCGAGAGCACCCTTCACCTCGCATCCAAAACGCTCAGCGCATCTCCTTTATCTCAGGTTTAGGGCTGGCGTACAGCACAGGGAAGGTAAATTGGCTGGCTTTAAGATCCAGGACTGTGACCTGTTGGACTAGCACAGCCAAAAAAAATGGATAAATAAATAATAATAGTAGGGGAAAAAAACAGGAGAAATTAGCTCAGCTGGGTTAATCACGGCCACAGTTATTAATAAAGCGTGCATGTTCACCTCAAGCCCCCATTGTGTAATCACAGAGCGGCCTGTCAAGCGATTGTTTTTGCTGGGGCGACTGTTTATAGTTCTGCCATTCAGTGCACCACAAGCTGTTTGGCCCCATCTCATAGGCAATCAAGTGAGAGCCAGCGGGGCCATGCTAGCATACATGACCAGTCATTGCTGGAAAGGGGCCGCGACGAGATCGGCAGTGGGAAATTATGACAGACTCACTTTTCCTCAACACTGCACAGGAAAAGCAAATTCATAAACCATAGATGCAGTCTAATGCTTTGTGTCAGTGGGCTTATAAATGGTGCTAATGGCTAGTCTTTCATCAATAATAAACAGCCTCCCCAGAACCTCCGCCCTCCTGCTCATCAAGGTATGGCGAAAGGATGGAGCTGACAGTCAAATTAGCCACCATACCATATACATGTCCCAGGTCATGGGGAGGCAGCAGAGTGGAAGCAGAGGGAAAATTGCTGTTGTGCTTGCGTGGAACTGTCACCGGGTCTCTCTGGTTAACTTGCCATGCAAGCACACCCGTAAAAACCAGGGAACCGCTTGACATGATATTACACTAGAGTGTGTGTATGCATGAGTGTGTGTGTGGCTATCATGACAAGCTTGACAGAAAGTGTTTATTTTCTTTACGTTTTTTATTCGTGGCCATCTCTGTGCTGTGCCTACCGAGCTCCACTGATAGCACCTCATGTGATGTCAGAGCCCATATCGCATCCCCCTGCTTGCTCGCTTGCTTGCAGTGACATCTGGATGCCTCGCTTCTCTTTCTCTCTTTTTTTTTTACCTTCCCTATCCTTCCTTCCTTCTATCTTTTTTTTCCTCTCCGGTGAACACAGCAGCTACCAAATGAGGGGAGACAGATGCGCAGACCGGTGTGGCATCTCAGCCCCAGGCATTGCCGGCTGTGCTCCGCGGGTGCGGTGCGGGTGCGGCGCGGCATCGCATCAGAGCACGGGCAGCACCTCTCCTCTCACGCCGAGGAGAAAACAGGCTGTCACAAAGCGCACACCGCAGTGCCAGCCTCTGACACGACTGCTCCTTTCTGCTGTCAGGAGAGCCGAGAGCGAGAAGAGAAGGCTTACAAACAAGGCAAAAACAAGAGAACAAGGAGGAGGGAGAGAGAAAAAGAGAGGGGGAGAGAGAGGGAGAGGGAGGGAGGGAGGCGTCCATGTGTGATCTGTCACAGATGCTCAGAGGAACTACCTTAGGTGACAGTGTGTGATAAGAGTGAGCGTCTTGCCTGTGTTTCCGGCTGTCTCTAATTAACCCGCTGCCGATTGCCCCGAGGAGCCCTCTGTGCTAATTAGAGGGGAGAAATATGTCTCTGATTCGGGGCGGCACACACACACACACACACACGGAGCAGTCTCATCCTGGCAGACATGCCAAGGTGTGAGAATAAAAGACCTGTCTATTGTGTTCGCCTGCTCCCGTGAGTGTGTGTGTTCGTGACTGAGTGTGTAAAGCATGTGTGAGCAACGCTGCGCCTCCGAGCCCAGCTGGTGACAGTTAGCGGCGTGAGACTCTAATGATGTTCTCCCTGTTCTCCGCTCTAATTTGACGGGCTGTATGACATCATTATCAAACGACAGAGAGAGAGAGAGAGAGAGTCTGTTCCAGGAGCCGCTCCTCCATAATCGTCCTTTTTGTTTTCGATGAATGACGCCAGGGCAGTAACAGCCAGGTACCTAGTACAGCACAGGCTTAAAGACTAGATGAGAGAGTGAGTCATCTTGTGAATCATCTATTCACTGTTCAACAAGGGCTTGGAACAGTGATAAAAATAGATCCAAATGTTTTGTATGTGACAGGACTCCTCTGGGCTCCTCTCTAAACACCTCTCCTTCTCTCTTATGGATGAATGGATGAAGTACTGTGCTTGTGCTTGTTGGGGTCTCAAACCAGTAATCTAATGGCCCTGTGTGTGTGTATGCCTGGGCCATTTGTGAATAAGAATGGTCCTTCTCTTTTTGTTTGACATGCTGTTAGTTAGACCACCAGCCGATACAAACATGTTTTGGGAGTTGTACAGCAAATAGCCATTTGTACCTGCTCCCAACCTAGAGGGATGGGGGGGGTGGTAGAGATATATACAAAGAAATGAAGAGATGGAGAGAGAGAGAGGGAGAGAGAGAGAGAGGGAGAGAAAGACACATGTTTAATAGCTCCTGAGTGCAGTGGCAGAGTCTCTGAGATGTACTGTACCCTTTCCCTCAAGACCTCCACACACACACCCCATGCACACACCTTGGCATGACTTTTCACTTTAGCCCCACTCGAGCCCAGTCACGTGCCACAGAGGCTCCATCTCCCAGAAGCCCCTGGGAGGTCAGGAAGTGGACGCACAGTGGGTGACTGCAGGGCGCAGGGCTGCCGCTGACCCACTTGCCTCACCCAAGGGGTCAATAAATAATTCCACTGCTCCAAGGCCACTTAGCCACCAAGAGTCAAGAAAAAGGGGGAAGGAGAAGCACAAAGAGTTCTACATGCTACTAAACAAGTGCAGCACACTTGCATCACTTCTCTAATGGTTGACTTTATTCAATTAAGGCTGCGTTCATCGCCACACAGAGCCTTAGGCTACACTAGGTGCTAATATTTTCCTGCACATCCATACGATGTGCATTTCAAATGGCGAAAAACTTGTTGAAATGTTTCTTATACCTCTCCCTCTTACTGTAACTGAAAGCAAGTTTGGAGGAGCGTTTCTCTCCACTGTCTCTAACTCAAACCGTATGCCCAAAGTGTGGTGTTGCGCACTGCCATTTGTCTGTTGGCACCGCTGAGCTCAAGCTCATTTGTTTGGGCAAGATACAGCGCCACTGTAATAATAAACATGCGGCTGACGGAACACATCCGGCCAGGACAATCACAATGATGTAACCTCCCAGGCACAGAGGGCCTGCTGGAGTTGGTGGAACCCTTCCCCGCATACATATTTTTCACATCCTCTTGTGGTTTTATGAAAGAATCACTCCCACTCTCACAGACGAAAACACTAAAAAGTGAAAATAAACAAACTTGGTCTTCCTCGCCTGGGCTAATTGAATTGAAATGTCTTGTGGAAGGGCACAACACGAGCGCACAGGCCTGCGGGGAATAAACAAGCATGTATGTGTGTGTGTGTGTGTGTGTGTGTGTGTGTGTGTGTGTGTTATGTTGTCATCCAATGCTTTCCACCAGCACAGCTGCTGTACCAGTCATCTGTGCTTAAGGCAGAGCAGCAGCACCTCCTAATTTGTGGCATGCTTGGGTGGGCAGGCGAGGGGGCGAGAGGGTAGGAGGACTGGGGCCTGGTTGGGCTGGGCTGGGCTTGGCCCCAGTGGCCATTGTTGGGGAGGTCAGGTGTGGACCAGGCAGGAGTGCAGTGCAGTTTCTCCCTCTAACAGCCTCGCAGCTCAGCCTGCCAAGAGCTAATGTTCACCAGAGCCACAGCAGACCCCCACCCCCACCGCACCCCCTCCCACACACACTCCCCTCCACTATCCCTTCATCGTTGTTTGGGATACAGAATTCCGATATGGGAAGCTCAGGAAAGTAATATAGAATTGGTGGTAAGAGGAGCCAACGCTCTCGCTCCCTCTCACTGTTTTTCTCCCCACATTTTTTTTTGTTGTGCCAGGCATGTAACATGCGCCAAGGAGAAACAGCGGTGTTTCATTTCTATATGTTTGTTTATTTGTTGGCAGCACTGAGGTGTTTGGGGAGGTGGGGATGTGAGAGCGGGGTGAGCTTGGGGAGCAGGAATGTGTGTGGGTGTGTGTGTGTGTAGAGAAAAAGTGAGTGTGTGTGTATGACTACGTAGTTTGTCCAGCAGCAACAGCAGCACACCTTCCTCTCCTCTGCCCCATGACCTACACTCAGAAATATGAGGGTGATTGCCAGAGCCAAACCCAGCTAGTGAGGCAGACTCTCTGTGAAGCACATGCTCAACATGGACACAATAGGACTGCCTACATATGGATCCAGCGTGTGCACTACCTGGCATATGGACAGAAAATCATATTCTGAAAAACAAATGCACACACAACCTCTGTCTGTGTGTGTGTGTGTGTGTGTTTCCCCTCCACTCCCTTTCTGAGTACCTGCTCTGAGGGCAGTGTGAGGACTCAGGGAGGCTCCCTGTATTTTTCCGTGGGGTTGGACTGGGGATCGCATGTGCCAGCGCCGGTCGCCCCTGCCCTCACATCAAAGGCGCCTCCACGGTGGGTCCAGGCCTGTGCCAGGGCACGCTGTGGGCCGCTGGCAGGAAACACACATCTGGCTGCAGGGACCTGCCAACATAGCAGGCTGGCCCTACATGCCCTCAGTGAGTGAGCGTGTGTGTGTGTGTGTGTGTGTGTGTGTGTGTGTGTGTGCCTTTGGACTGTCAAAACGTATATGCTATTTGGTAAAACATTCCAATGTGCGAACCACAGCACTTCACTCTGTTGAAGTTTAACTGTTGACATGTTCAGTTTGGCACTTTAGGACATTTGAGGAAGTTGTTTTGGTGTGTGTGTGTGTGTGAGAGAGAGAAGAGGTCTACTTTTTACAGTCTACAAAATATTTAACGACTGACACGTCTGTAAGAGGCATGATTTTAGCTAAATTAGACGCACATATGTACACATGTGTGCATGCACACACACACACACCTGAATGCACACACGCACATACATGCACACACACACACACACACACATGTGCGTGCACATGAACACACACACACACACACAAACGTACATGCACACATACACACACAAACACACACACACACACACACACACACACATACACACACACACATAGGCATGCAGGCAGGGCTCTGGCTAGTGTGAATGCTGCTCTTTGTTTGTGGCCCATGCGATCTGAGCTCAGCTGTCTGGAGCGGGGCAGAGGAGGCCAGCCCACTGCCGTGCCACACAGAGGCCAGACGTGAGCTAAGAGAGCCTGGACACCCAAAGCTCCACTGCTGGGCAGACGGCCACTCTACTGGAGGAAGCCGACAACTCCCACTAACTAATAGGAAAACAATCTGAGTGGCAGTATGCAGCTGATGAGTCCTACTGTAATTAAACAAAGTTATGATTGACTTTCTTAAGGGCAATAAGAGTGATACATTAAACAAGAAACTAGCCCGAGGATACTTGTCACTTTTAGCCTTCACAAAATGTGCAGCAGCTTATTGCAAATGCAAAGCAAGCAGCCCCATTATTTGGAATATTCAGCTTGCTCCATGGGTAACTGACAGGATGTAGAAATGTTATATGCCATCATTGAATTCCAATAAAGGCAGGTTTTTGGGCAGATGCATATGCAATGGCTGCATGAAAATTTCAGCTGATGTCCTCAGGTAAAATATGGTGATTACGGTAGGAGTTAGAGGGATCGATGCACGGGAGCATTGGGCAAATCTTAACCTAATTACACCCTTGTGTGACTGAGCGAGTGAGTTACCGCACACCACACCTACGCCTCTCCCCAATGTTTCTTTTCTCCATCTAATCTATCTGCACATCCCCACCTTCAGCAGGCGAGGCAGGATTGGCCTCTGCTACGATCACTAGAGAAAAAAATCCATTAGGTGCCTGATAGGTGTGCCACATACATCCTGCCCTCTGACCTCCACGCCCTCTCTACCCTCTGACTCCCAAACACCCTGGACAGATCAATAAATGTGTGTAATTTGGACTGCTTTGCTACTGTGAGATTTTTTTTTTCTGTGGAACTAGAAAAACAGGAAGAGATCAGAACTCTCTCTCTCTCTCTCTATCTCTATCTCTCTTTCTCCACACCTCCAATGCCCCCAGGGGCTTTTCTTCTCCAGCAGCCACCCAATATCAGCCTCCCCGCCCAGCTCCCCCCCCACCCCTCCTTCACAGACACCGCTGTGGCAGCGATCCATACTTATTGCATCCCCATTCTCTCCCAGCTTGTAATTTGTATGGAAAGATGTATTAGACTTAACACGCTCGTCTGGCAACAGGTCTATCGCATTGGTGAGATGCTCTCTCCGGCTTAATTGACTTAGCCAATCCTCCTGGGATGGGCGCAGACAGTGCTGGAGGACTATTGAGTTTCTGGGCTGTTTAGCTGTTAGGTGTGAAGGCGGCGTAAAGAGGGGAGGGGAGGGGAGGAGAGGAGCAGAGTCGAGGGGTTCTGGGCACCCAGGACTGACAGGAACCCCTGACCACCGGTGCCCCATCGATCCACCTTCTAGACAGAGAGCTACAGCCATCCACTCCACTGCTCATACTCCTGGCCACATCTGTATCACACATACACACACACACACACACACACAAACACTCACGTTGTCCTTGGCTGTTTTGAAGTGTCAGATTGGTGGCTCGTGAAACTGTTAGCTCAGTGCTGTCTCCATGTGTCGTATGCAGGCCTGTTCCAAAAGGAGTTTGGCTGCCTGCAGACATCAACTGTGATTTGCTAAAGGGTCAACAAGCTGACATTTATTAAAAGAGATCCACAGAGACTTACAGGCAGTTGACAGTCCAGTCATCACACTCAACAGGAACTGGACTACGCTCCCAAACAATAAAATGAACAATGAAGTTGCTGAGAGTCATAATTTTTCCCATGGTCCCTCCAAAGCCCAGCTTGAGAAGCCAGCTCTCTTTTCAGCTTAGCACCACGTGGACCTCCTCTTACTTTTAATCTCAACTGCAAAACCATCTTGCAGGGATGCAGCAACCCCAGGTATTCTGTGTGTGTGTGTGTGTGTGTGTGTGTGTGTGTGTGTGTGTGTGTGTGTGTGTGTATCAGAGGCTGGGCTAGGGGCCCACACAGAGAATCAGTGTATCCGTCGTTCACACCGTGGAAATCCCAGGGAGCAGTAAAGATAGCAGCCCGCCTGGGAAAAGCGGGAGTTTAGTGGGCCATGAGGAACAATGAAAACCCGAAAGCATCGTTCAGTGGAACGGTGAGAGCCAGATGCCTGAGGATGAATCAAGCAGCTGAGGAAGGAGGGCCATGCAGGGTCCCCGCACCACTCCTCGTTGTGTTCTTCCTGCCCCCCAGCCCCTCCCCCCAAATACCAATGAGATAAACACACTCTTCTTTGATTACACTATTCTGACAACAAGAAAACAATTAATTGAATTTAATTTCAATTTATACTTTGTTTAAGTATTTGTTGTTTCCTTTTTTTAGACTCTGTGTGTACATATGCTCAACAGGCACAGACAGAAAGACAGACAAACCCACATTTACATCCTTGCCTGAGCACATACACGTGTGCACACACACACACATGCATACGCGTGCACACACACACCATTCACAAACGTGCACATACACATGCATACGCATACATACTGCCTGGGTTGCTTCGATGTGTTTGATGGTCTAGAGGTTTTCTTCATGTATAAGTTACACTCCAAAAACGCAACACCAGATGTTAATGATGTTTATTTTTACAGTATGTAATCACGTCTCTGGAACTTATGACAGTAGACAGCCCAGAGTTCTGGAACCATGCCCTGTACGACCCTCACCCTATTTCCTGTCACTCTGCTCTCTCCAGATGGACACAGACACACACGCAAAATGTATACACACACACATCGAGACACATCGAGGCACTGGAAGGGACATACACTTAAACCTACGCATCAGTAAGCTCAAACAATAGACATACTGAAATACAAATAAAGATCGCATCACATGCTCAATATCTGTCAGGCACACAGAGACACACATACACAAACACACACACACACACAGTGGTTGTGTAGTCCCCAATGCCAAGGGGTGGTGGGGGGAGAGCTGTCTGCCAGGGCTTGTTCAGTAAATCACAGCCCAGACTCAGTGCCACCCAGGCATTCAGAAACAAATGGGCTCAGCCTGTGCCAAGTTCCTGCTCCAATGGGCCTGTTTAAAAGAACCTCTGCACCTTGGTAATTTCCATTAGACTCCCCCTTTGCCACAAACAGTAGCTATCTTTCACTTGGCATCCTTGCACAAGAAGCAACAAGCTGGATCCGATGCATGCTACAGTCTTCTCACATCTAAACATGTTAATTAGTGCAAATAAGAAGAATAAACACAGGACTTTTAAGTACTTAAGCAGAAAATCCTCTAATGCCATATCAGAACACACAAAAAAAAACTCAGTTTACGTTCGCATTTGTGTTGGCCTGTCCCAAACTGAGTTGAAAGGAAATCACAGCGGCAGCAGCAGCTGTGTCTTTGCTGTGGATGGGTGGGCGGGTGGGTGGGCTAATGTGGTGCTCCTTGCTTGCCTGTGTGCTGAGTTAACCAGTGTGGCTATGCAGAGTGAGTGCTAACATTGAGTAATTCTCCATCAGTGACAGTGGCAGTGACAGTCTCTCCTCCAGGGCAAGGGGCCTGTGTGGGGAGGAGGGCAGGGGAAGAGGGAGGAGAGGCAAGGCAAGGAGAGGGGTGTGTCTCCTGGGGCCTGCTGGATGTTTGGCAGGCATTGAAATAGAGCACGGGATGCTGAGGCGGAGAAGAGGGGGGATGGGGGTGCGGGGGAGACGAGGAGGAGGGATTGAGCTAATGGTCTTGCATCTTCCTGGCAGCATGTCAATAATGGCTCTTATCACATTAAGCAAAGAGTCCATTAGCTTATTCTCTTTTTTTACTTTGGCTGGAGCTGCGGCTGCAGCACGCCAGCAGAGTCGCGCCGAGCACAGCAGAGCTGCTCTAATGGCGTGTGTCTCTGTGTTACGGACACGGCCATGCCTGGACTCTCACACACACACACACACACACACACTCGCACAAACACACCCACAAACACACACACACACACTACATAAACAAGAAACACACACACACACATACACGCACACACATACACAGAAAACAAAACTGCATAGCTCACTGGTAATTCTATCATTTTACAAAATTTACCTTTGAGTCAAAGCAGTCTGCATCCATGCGTTTAATACTTGTATAAAAATTAAATCACATTTGGACCAAGTCAGGAATCATATTTTCAACAGTATGTAGAGACTCCATTTTTTTTTTTTCTTCCTCTTTTTTTTTTTTTTTAAGCCATTAGTCTTGTTTTGAGAGGGAGAAAAAAAACAACAATGCATATCTGGTATCAATGTTTTATTTGTTCTCATTCCAGTTAGGCTAATGTTCTGAGGGGCTGTTTTCTTCTCCCTTTTTCCACATTTAATAACTTTGGGATAATGACTTACGGGGGTTGCACGCACCAGGTTGAAGGATAGCAGCTCCGCTACACACCTCTGACTATCACACAAACACTAAAGTCGCAGCACAGCCAAGGAGCAAATTGCGAGCACATGTTAATACACCTTCCTCAGGCCCTGCCAAGCCAGCTTTGCAGACAGGGGAGACGTGATATAGGGGAGTATAAAAAAGACGCCACACCACCAAAGACCCCTCCGACAGGCCATTTCTCACGCGCCGCAGCCCCCACCACACCATCCCCCCAACATCTCGTCCATCTCACATCTGTATCCCAGACTGGCCCATCTGATTCCAAAGAAACACACACACACACACACAGTGCACACAAAAAAGCTCCTCAATTAATAGGAACCATCAGGAATCATCATTTCAGTCTTTTTTTTGTTTTCTCTCTTGTTACTCATGTTACTGGACAATTAAGATTCTCATTTCACAGCAGAACTATACAGTAAACTACGTGTGTCTCCTAATTCAAACTTGCACAATATGCAGAAAACAAAAAAACTTACATGTTGTGGATGTGGGCACTGTCTGAGCAAATGTGGTAGATATCTAAGCGGGGAATCTCTGGTCATGCCTGACATATCCTGCAGGTTCTGATTCTGCTGAGTGCAAGCAGTAACGGATCAGACCCCAAAATGGCTTCCATGTGCTGCCTTGTGTGTGTGTGTGTGTGTGTGTGTGTGTGTGTGTGTGTGTACCTCGTCTGGGGCGCTGGCCAAAGAGCACTGCTTTGAAGGAGGCCAAAGGGCAGGCAGGACCAGAGCGGGTGAACTACAGGTCACCAAAGCAAAGGGCCAACTCACAGGGGCAGGCGAGAAGGTTAGTGGACAAGGTCCTGTAGCTCTATGACTGACTGACTGACCTGGCTCTGCTTTCTGGATCTGCCATCGAACTCTGATTCTGATTAGCAAGAAGAATCTGGAGTGACTTGCACTCACAGCCTCTCTAGCCCTGCTGAGATAGAGGAACAGTTCTTAGAACTGGGTTCCTGTGTTAACCCATCACAAAGGCAGCTGGGAGACCAGACCACTGGCCCAGTTCATTCATACTGCAGCAGGGCTGGCCTGTGTGCTGGCTAATTTTGATGAGTGTCATATTGACCAAGCGCTGCTCTAATGTGCTCCTCTAATTAGATAAGAGTAGGAGGGGGAGACCCAGAAATCTGCTGTGAGTTATAATAAGGAATATGAATGTGCACAGAGGGCCATGTGGGGAGGTTATTGGGCAACACATGGTGTCAACGCCAGGGTGATGATTTTTTATACTTTTAGTTCCTCTTCACTAGAATGGCTGTCATTGAAAAACAATATATATTTCTAAGGCTGAGTTGTCATCATCTGGCCCTCTTGGAGATCAGTGAGAGTAATTTATGATCATTTGTGAGGCAGATCCTCAACCTGCACACTTGTGGAAGGGGAACAGATGATCTCTTTGGCAGTGCGACTGTAAGACTGGGCCAACACAGCCAATGTCATTCTGCACTGCTGTTTTAACGCAAAGCTGTAATGGCAAAGCGTAATGCATTGCTAGAGAGAGTTTTTATATTTTCCCTCAGAGAGGAGGATAATACGCTTTCAAACTGTTTGCTCTGGTCTGTGCTGTCAAGCCTGCTCCTCGACTGTGTCGTCTTTGACAGGGGTCCAGGTAAAGCAGGTGTCGACTCTAAGGTTTTGGCCGAGCACCTGTCACCGATTGTGGGAGCCGATGAGACAGCCTGTGCTGTGTGTGTCTGCCTGCTTGCCTGCCTGGAGAGCTGAGCACCGCGATCCCTCAGATGTCATGGCTGGAGGCACTGGGCTTTGTGTGAACTTATCCCCTGTGGCACCTCTCGCCACTTCTACTCAGAATTATTCAAGGGGTGAAATGAAAAAAAGAGAGAGCGAGTGGAAAAAAGAGGAGTGGGAGAGAGATAGAGAGGGACTACTAAGGAAGTCATAGGTTCAAGACCTTCTCAGATCACAAGGAACTTCTGCTTAACCTCCCTTGAAGTTGTGAACACAGGGATCGAGACGGTCTTTTTTTTGGGGGGGATGTGAGCACAGCTCCAGGATCAATGAGAAATCCCTGTTGTGTCCACTGGGAACAGACCGTACAGAGGAGCCAGGCAGATCAATGCAGTTCCCAGGCCTCATCTGTCCAAGCCCAACCAGGAGCTGTCCCCTTGACAGTCACACGGACAGCAATCAGTTTCATGTATTTCATGCTACACACTCTGTGAAACATGGCAGAAGTAAGGAGAGACCCATGCCAAGATGCATTTGCACTGAACCAGTCAATGCCGTGCTAACCAATCAAAAGGTGGCTTTTGCAATTTTCTGTGAGCTTTTTTGTAAAGCTTTTAGCCTTTGGCCCAATAAGCCACAAGCCCATTATTAGCAAGGTCCTTGTGCCGTCTGGAGCAAGACTAATGACAGGAGGAGATGAGTGGTGATCATGGAGGTGACTCGACTGACTGTCTTAATCCTCCATGCAAACCACTCAAGCTCTCACCGCCCGACTGCAGGATGTTAATATGATGTCGTCCTAATTGCTTAATTGCCTGCTTTGTTTTACTGACAGCGTTGCCCTGGCGATGACAAGGCCATCACTCGCTTGTCAGCCGTAATTTACAGGGCAGAGGGCTGGCGACGGCATTAACCGCCAGCACCAGGAGCTAGCAGCGCTAGTGAGATAAATACAGCTGTCACTGCCACTTCATTTTCCCGTTGACACACCGGCAAAAATGGCTGAATGGCAACGATGGATAGATTGAGTGGCCCAGGCATCGTGGCGTTGTAATTATTGGCTTATCGTCATTAACCTCACAAACAGTGCTTCTGCTGCATTGTTTAAAGGACTCAAGGATGGGTAATGGCAGGGTAATCCGTCATAGCACTGGGGGGCGTTCTGGATGAGGCGGGGGGGGGGGGTAATGAGATTTGAGTGTTGGGGGTGTGGGTGGGGGGGTCTGAGTAGATTTGCAAAGCGAGTAGCATGGAGAAGAGCAGGGCCACATTAAGCTAATTGGGAGAAGAGTGTCTGGTAGTAAAAATGCTTCTAATGATGGGTCTGCAGTTCTCCCAGTGACACAGGACTAATGTACAGAGCAGTGGAGCGCCAGGGGCAGCGAGCAGGGTGTTTATGTGCCAGCTCACACCGGGAGACAAACGGTGCCGTGGCAGCACTCGAACACGGCCTCACCGCCCTCTCTGGAGCTCACCTTCTCCATAGGGTATGATGTGGCTCCAGAGGAATGGACCCACTATAGGAAAGTGAATACCTCTGGAAGGTAACAGAAAAAGAGGGCCTTATTATTATAATGAGAGGTTCCCGCACATAAGTGAAAGCACATGATGGCCTCTACTCTACCCTCCTTCCTTCTCTGCCTTTCTCTCTCTCTCTCTCTCTGTCCCTCTCTCTCTCTCTTACTCTCTGTTTCATGCAGCAACACCAGTCAAGCTTGTCCCCTCAGATTGCACAGTCTGTTGTGGCGTGCAGCTCACGCAAGCTTGAGTTTCTCGGCGTGTTTGGAAGCGAGTGTGGCCTAAGACCCAATCTGACTCGAATCCAGGCGTCTCTGGAAGCGTAGACGGCGTGTGTTTTCATAGCCCCTTTGGAGCTGGCCCGCCGAGTGCTGGAGTCTGTGACCTGCATTATGACAGCTGGCTGGCCCGGGTTCCTCCAAACTAGCTCCATGCCGTAAACATTACAGCCCAGTGTCGTCTCATTCAGCCTGATCTGATTGGACCGTCATGGGAGGGAGGCGGAGGAGGGGGGGATGAAAAATAAGATAAGCACATAAGCGATACTTGGCAACGTTGCCTTTGTTTGAAAAGCAGAGCGCTGAGAGCCGATGCTGGGTGAAAAAGTCCAAGAGGACAAAGATCAGTTGAAAAAGGCGCGGCGCAGACATGGCGCTCTTGCATTCTCACAGTCACTCAGCCTGGAGGTGAGCACACTCCAGTGCCTGTCACAATCAGTCATCGACTAGCCCCGCTGATGACAGTTTCTCTTGTGAACCAAAACTGTTCGCTTTGGCACCCCACAAACTCCCAGAGATCAGCCCAGACATCAGAGCTGCAGCTGTGGTGGTGTATTCTCTCTCTCTCTTCTTCTCCCTCTCTCACTCTCTCTTCCTATTCCTCTTTCCCTTTCTCCCTCTCTCTATGTCTCCTCTGTGAAAGTTAGTGTAATATTGCAGTGTGTTTAATCTCCTCACTCTGGGCTTAATAGCAGCCCTGGTGCTGATAGTGGGGTCCCCGAGCGCTCCAGCAGAGAGGAGAGTGATGAATGAGTCCTGTGATCTGTGATTAGGATCAGCCTGTTTGGAGCTGCTCTCCAGCTGGGGACCAGACACACTCACTCACTCCAGAAAAGTTACCCAGGTCTATCCTCACTCAGAGGGCCCAGGTTGCCAGCCACTGCTGCTATTTACTAAAAAGTTTAGCAAATGTGTACATCCATATGCCTCTGTGAGTGTGTGTGTGTGTGTGTGTGTGTGGTTGACAGCATAACAAGGTCTCTTCTGACCTTCCCAGCTTTCCAGAGACAGCACTGCCTGTCTTCCAGTACTTGTGCTTAAGTGACTGTATGCTAAATGAGTTTGAGGATAAGATGGTAAGAGAGACACTGTGTTAAAAGGAGTCCTCATTATGAGTCCTGATGTGGTGCATAGCAGGGCAATCATTTCTAGCCATCTCAATGCCTTTCCGTATTCTCCCTTTAATAATTGACTTTCTAATTTGCTTTCATGTTTTCTTCAATTAAATCAAATGGAAATACAAATGCCCAAACCACTATGCTGCGTAAAATAACAGCATAGAAGGCTGGAATTTAAAGTCATACCTTCAGGCTAAACTCATACTCACACACAGAATAAAAGTGTAAAGTGTTTTTAATGTATATTTAACAACAAATACTCCAGTGACTATTGATGTGCTGTCTCAGAAGGATTTATTTTTCTTCTTATTTCTGAGGGCATGTTTGGTGCACATATCTAATTTTCTCACTCCTTCTTGGTATCTATCTCTTTTTCCTCTGTTGCTCCCATTCTCTCATTCTCTCCTTCTCTTCTCTCCTTCTCTCCCTCTCCCTCTTTAAACATTTATTCTGTGCTTGCGTCTTAAAGGCCCTCAGTGCCCTGTGCCGTTAGTTTTTTACAGCTCTTAAACTGCAGTGTTGCCATTTCTCATTCAGAGATCCTAGCAGGCGGGGACACGCAAGGTCCCTGCGCTCGTCCTCTCTAATTGTCGTCAGAGTGTGTGTCGCTCCCTTGATGTCGCTGTGCTTCCGGGCCAGCCGGCACTCCCCAAGTCCCTGCAGTGGGAGCATTCACAAGATGAAAAAAAAAAAAAAAACATGTCTTGTATTCTGGTTTCCTCTCTCTCTCTCTCTCTCTCTCTCTCTCCCTCTAGTGCCAAGACTGGCTGCCCCATTTCCTTTTCTCCAGTAACAAAGCTGGAGTGAGGTGGCACTCTACCAGCTTCAGACCCAAGGCTGACAGTGCCTGTTAACTTTCATTCACAGATCATTTTAAAAACATGACATTCAACTTGTAACCTTCAGTACTGATTGTGAGTATGTAATGCGAGACTTAAAATTTTAGAAAACACAAACAAACCAGTTCTCTCTTCATTGGTTAGGATTGAGATGTGAGCTTTAAAAATGTTGATGAGAGATCCACTCTCTGGTCGGAACCAGTGGATCCGCTATGGGGGGACAAATGCATTGGGTCAAGTATTCTGTGGATCAAAGTTACATGCCTAACCACAAAGCTAGAGCCTAGCCCTTCCAAGATTCCTTTCCCAGAGTCCCTTGCCATGTCTCGATGTTTGGCAATGTCCGAACACAGAGCTCGAAGCGTTTTATTTTTCAGTGGTTAATAACACCATCTCCCAAAATGCCGTCCAAGAGAGCTCCTTGGAAGTGGTGCTTATTTCCCCTTCAGGAGTAATACTGCTTCTCTCAAGATGGAAACTTCTTTCCCACGCTTCCAGTACATACAGATGCGAAAAAAAATTAAGGCCAAAAAGAAGAGAGTGCAGCACCAACCAGATTTATAACATTTGATTCCCACCTCCCAAAAGACATACAGTATATATGCAAGTACAGGCGTTTTCTGTTGACACTCCTCTTGATAACGTATTCCTTCATTAATATTTAATCTGACACAAGACGTGCGTCCTCTAAAGCCCATTAACATAAAGCTCAGTAAATACTGATCTTCAGCCTCCCTAATGAATGCAATGCAAGATCGCTGTCACCTCCAAGGCTTCTTCAAAGACATATTTAAATAAACATGAGCAGGCTTATTTTTATGTCTAACATGACTTCCTCCCAGACAAAGATTTTTTTCCTCCTCAAATTCATTCTGTGCTAACCCCAATTCCCACCACCCCATTTCTCTTTCATATATTTATACAATTCAAGATTTAGACTAACCAAATTAAATAATTGTGTTGAGAATATGAAAACAAAAACACAAACATAAACAAGGAAGGTGTAATTAGTGGGGTCCCCTAATATATCTATCAAGCCCTTAAATAGTGCTGCTTATGCCATTACCATTAGTGTAAACAGCTATGTTCTCATGGTGTTCTTACTGAGGAAGCCAATGTGAGAGTTGCTGTCTTTGTTAAACAGCCTCATGGCAGACAGATCAATAGCCCCCAAAATGGCACATACAATTCACACCTGAACCCCAGTGCGCCTTATTTGTTTGTGTGATTTTTTTTTTTGCGTGTGTGTGTGTGTGTGCTCTACGCTTCACTTGTTGTGTTTCTAATGATTGCATTTGCATGGCTGATTAGAGATGCAAAAGAGGGGCAGACAAAGGGGTGCCGAGAGAAAGAGAGAGAGAAGGACAGAAAGAGAGAGAGAAAGAGGAAGAGAAAGAAGGGGAGCTCATAGAAAGCTGTTATCAGCTTTTTCATGTAGCTCCAGGGTCCTTGGATTTTATGGACAAGTTCTTGCTCCCTCTTCCCTTCACCTCTTCCTTCTATAGCCACAGTGATTATGCAGAATCAATAAATTTTTGTTTGTCTTTTTTCCCCTCTCTGATGTGGCCTACAGGATGCTGCAGGCAAGGTGCTCGACCGCTGGACCATTATGTCCCGGGAAGAAGAGATCATCACCCTCCAGCAATTCCTGCGCTTTGGCGAGACCAAGTCCATTGTGGAGCTGATGGCCATTCAGGAGAAAGAAGGCCAGGCTGTGACTGTACCCTCATCCAAGACCGACTCGGGCATCAGGACTTTCATTGAGAGCAACAACCGTACGCGCAGCCCTGGCTTGCTCTCCCACTTGGAGAACAGCAGCCCCTCCAGTATCCATCATTTTGAGAACATCCCCAACAGCCTGGCCTTCCTGCTCCCCTTCCAGTACATCAACCCAGTCTCTGCGCCCATGCTGGGCCTGCCGCCCAACGGCCTGGCTCTGGAGCAGGCCAATCTGCGGCTGCGGGAACCCAGCCTGCCCAACCAGACCGAGCAGGTGGACACCAGCGAGTCGGAGGTGTCCCTCTCGCCCTTCCGCAGTGGCCAGAGCCCCAACAGAGGCAACCTCGGGCAGCTGCCCAACAACATTGAGCCCAAGACGGAGCCCAACCACGCCTCGCCCATCTCCCCGACTCCTTCGACACAGCAGCCACAGCCGCAGACCCCACAACAGCAGCACCAACAGCAGCAGCAGCAACAGCAGCAGCAGCAGTCACAGCTCCAGCAGCCCCCGCAGGCCAACAGCATGAATGACCACCATCACTTTGTGAAGAACGACCAGTCCAAGAGCATCACCCACTCCTCCTTCTCCTCCAAGATGCATCGCATGCGCCGCATGGGCTCTACGTCGCGCAAGGGGCGCGTCTGCTGCAACGCCTGCGGCAAGACCTTCTACGACAAGGGCACCCTGAAGATCCACTACAACGCCGTGCACTTGAAGATCAAGCACCGTTGCACAATCGAGGGCTGCAACATGGTCTTCAGCTCACTGCGCAGCCGCAACCGTCACAGCGCCAACCCCAACCCCCGGCTGCACATGCCCATGCTGAGGAACAACCGAGACAAGGACCTCATCCGTTCTCACTCGAACTCGGGCACCGCCACACCGGTCATCTCCAGCACCAAGAGCGGCTTCACCCTCACCAGTCCCGGAAGGCCGCCGCTGGGCTTCGCCACCCCTCCGCCCCTGGACCCCATGCTCCAGTCGCCCCTGCAGAGTCCGCTGGTCTTCCCCTCGCTGAAGTCCGTGCAGCCGGTGCAGCCCGTGCCTCCCTTCTACCGCACGCTGCTGTCGCCGGCCGACCTGGTGAGCCCTCCCGTCTCGCTGCCCACCAGCCCCATCCTACCCACCACCACCAACAGCACCTCCCTGATGGAGCAGCAGCAGCACCTACTGGCCGCCAGCTCCCACAACTCCCACAACTCCCAGGTGTCCGAGGTCGGGAGCCACATGTCCCACCGGCTGCCCACACCCAGCGCTCAGGACTCGACCACCCCGGCCTTGACTGCGGCCACCGATCCGGCGCCCAAAAAGAAGCCGCGCAAGTCCAGCATGCCCGTGAAGATCGAGAAGGAGGTGATCGACGTGGCAGACGAGTACGATGACAAGGACGACGACGACGATGACAGCTGCCACCATCACCATCACCACCACCAACACCAACACCACCACCACCACTCCGGAGCGCATCTCCACAACAACATCAACGGCAACTGCAACAACAACAACAACAGCAGCGGCAGTGGACACCACAGCGGGGACAGTGGGCACCAGTCCCCCTCCCAGGACGAGATGAGCCCCAGCCTGGCACTGAGGGGAATGCTGCGCTCTGACCAGGATGAGTGCCAGCGTGGCCCAGGTGGCAGGTCCGGTGGAGGAGGAGATGGAGGGGAGCTCCGCTGCATGGACAGCTTCACCTCTGAAGACCAGGACCACGAACGTGACTTCGAGAATGAGTCAGAAACCTCAGAGTCCAAGATGTTCTATCGTGATGAAATGATGGACACAGACGAGCATCGAGGTGGGTCGATGGGGGGAAACGGCGAGGGTCGTCTGCACAAAGACCAGCACGACGAGCAAGATCACGGCGAGGAAGACGAGGGCCAGCTGAGGAAGGACACGGAGGACAAGAGTCGCTCTTCGCCCTCACCTCATCAGCCTGTCATCAAGATCAAGGAGGAGCTCAACGACCCCACCTACGACATGTTCTGCATGAGCCAGTACGGCCTTTACAACGGCAACATGGCCGCCGCAGCCGCAGCGGCCGCCAGCATGGCTGCCCTTCACGAGAGCTTCATCTCCTCCATGGGCTACGGCTCCAGCCCCCCCAAGCTCCCCTCGCACTCGCCCGACGGAGACCTGTGCTCCAGTCCCGACCCCAAAATCTGCTATGTCTGCAAGAAGAGCTTCAAGAGCTCCTACAGTGTCAAACTGCACTACAAGAACGTGCACCTCAAAGAGATGCACGTGTGCACTGTCGCCGGCTGCAACGCCGCCTTCCCTTCCCGACGGAGCAGAGACAGGTAAGCACATCCCTGCTGTTGCTTTACTGCCAGTAAAATACTCTGCTCATGACTTTCCTCTCTCAATGTTCAGCTACGTCCTCTAAAGCTAATATATGTATTTTCGGCCACTGCTGGTAGGTGTTGTATGTGCACAGAATTTACTCTTCCACCACCCATAATGTCTAGCTGTGTTTTATTCCTATGGAAGTGATAAGGACACTTGACATGCGAAGAGTGTGATCAAAAGACATCTATAGGTTTGAACTCCTTAAAGTCAGCTGCTGAACAAACTTCATTGTGCAAATCCGCCCCCCACCCCGCCCTTTCTAATCACATCTCTCCCTCACTCAAGCACACAGGTGAGAGAGGGAATAATCATTGCTTTGCTAATGACGTGTTAATTGCTGCAATATGTGTTGACTGTCATGTCAACGTTAAGGGTGGCAGGGTGTCGACGTGCCCGAGACACAGGAGCGCTTTGTCGGAGCCATCGGCAAGGCCTCCGAGTGCTGTTTACCTATGCTCACTCACCTGTCACAGACAGGTGAGCATGCATACATTAGCAGGGGCTGAGGCCTGTCAAACCACTGCATTTATTAACGCATCAGGAGGAGCAGGTCTCACTACCTGGGCTTGTTAGCACATACCCTCCACCCACACCTCAGCCCCAGAATACACCAGCAGCAGCAGCTGCAGCAGGCTAGCAGCCCGTCTCCTGTCACCATGTGTCAACGAGGCTTCGTAGGGCAATCAGGCCCCCGTCTAGTAACAACGTCCCAAGATACCCAAAGCCTCAAGGAACATTCTGGTATTATGGTCAATAACTACACTGTGCAGTGGATTCAAATCTGAGGTGGGGTGTATACAACCCTTTCCCCTTTTTACAATGTGGATAACCACCAGCAGTTAAACACTGAGTGGTCTAACACATTTTATTCTGTGAAATCAGCTTTACTGATCCCACCAAATCACCATAAAGAAGGCTTTATAATGAAAATCAGGTGGGAGTATACAGCAATGAAACGGCACTTGCACACACATATGCACACATTGTACATGTACACACTAACTGGCACAGCTGCTGTGTGTTATGGTGTGCCATCCCAGTAATAGAACATGGCACAGGCAGAGAGTAGGACAAAAAGCCCTATTCATCTCATTCATTCCTCGCTTATGAGCAGGGAGATAGGAGCCTCAAGCGAACAACCCCCCAACACACACACACAAACACACACACACACACACACACACACACACCTGGTTGGTGACAAGTGACAGTTGTATTTGGATAATAAAAATGCAGAGTTTGTCTCTGTTGTTTTTTTCCTCCCTCTTTTTGTCATTAGTGAACAAAAAAACTCCCCCCCCCCCCGCCCCCCTTGCCAGTACCAGCACCTCCACCCCTTTCTCATCTTCCCCACCCTTCACCTCCTCTTCTCCACCCTGAGCCTTTATTAAGTTCCCATGTTCAGTGGCATCTGTTCCCACCACTGTTTGTTCATTAGCCCAATGTAAATAACAGCAGTGACTCTGAGGACTCGGCGGAGGCGGAACGCAGCAGAGCACAGACGAGGAGACGGAGACAAAGGGGAAGATGGGAAAGCTGGAAGGTTTAGGAAGGAAGATAGAGCACAGGGTACAGAGAGAGCCTGTCATTACTGTCTCAATAGTGCAGCAAATTCTCCACTCACCTGCTATAATAACTCATTAGCCACCAGTTTGAGAGTCATCTGCAAATAAAGAGTAATGCATTATAACTAGCAAAAATGCACTCTAAGCACACATTAACAATCTTTAACAAAAAAAATATATATTTCTAGAAGTCCCAACCTTTCCTGTAGATCATGTGCTTCCTTCACGTGCTTCCTTCACGTTCCTACACGTTTTGTGCCTTGTGTGGGATGTTAGGTGAGCGGGGCCGTGGAGAGATATTAGGTGTGTGTGTGTACCTGACCTGTCCCGATCTAATGAAGGGCAGGAGGGGGCACGAGTCTCATCTCCAGCCAGGGCTCATCCTCCTGCCCAATCACTTGTCATTCAGCTCTTGTTTTTATTAGCGTGCACTGACATTAGCAGCTCCAACTAGCATGCTGCACATCTGCTGCTACAAGCTGGTAATGGCCCTTAAGGAAGCGCTTAAAAAGGGGTTTATGGCACGGATACAGACAGTCATCACTGGAAAAAAAGAGAGTAGGGGAGGGGTTGGGGTGCTCAATTGTGAGGCTTGTAGTAAAGTGAGCGCATGTCGGTAGTCTGAGGAAAAGAGCTCCGAGGAGTTTTAGAGATGTCTAACAACCGCACTGGGAGGGGAATGAGATACAGTGATTAGAGCAGCGAGTTGGTAACCACAAAGCAGATGGAAGAAACGGCATGGAACCAGAAGCCTCTGTAGCTCACTGTCTACTAGAGACACCAGAGTTCCTCATGTGTTTGATTAACTGACCTTGCAAATATGAGGAAACAGGCGTTAGGGTTCCAGCACTTTTCAGGCTTTAACCTTTGACCCTTCATTTTGAAACTATCACAGGCTTTTGGGTCTGTTGGGCAAGGAAGGTGCGTGTGACAGTTGGACTCCATCAGGAGAAACAGAAGCATATAAATTCCTTTGGAAAAAAAAAAATCACATAAGTGCTTTTACATATGGCCAGGCCAGTTTAGCCAGATAGGAGACTCATTGCTGAGAACGTATAGATTTCAATTCTTTTTTTTTTTTTTTTCTTGGGTATTTTTTTTTTTCCTGCGGATGAATGTGACCGTGCTGCCCTGAAGTACTCTCTATTGTTTCCATATTTTTTTGTGTGTGTGCGGATAAATTCCTTGTGGCATCTGGGAGGCATTACAGGGCTGCTGTTGCTTTGGAGTTGAGGTGGGGGGATTAAAACAGCAGACAGGCAGCAACAGAGGAGCTCCCGCAGGCAGGCCACTCGGTGCTCAAGTCTCTGGACCAGTGTGCCTACGTGCAGCCTAAGCTGGAGCCTGTACTAGGGCTTTTATCCAGCCCTCATAAATGCCATGGCAGTAAACAACAAGATAACAGACATGAAAGGGAGGTTGCTGTACCACTTAGAATAATTTTAGGTGGTCCAATTATTTGTAATTTATGTAACTTCCAATATGAACTGTAATCCAATTTGCGAAAGACAAATTTTCTGTTGATACAATAATGATTTTGGTTTATTGGGCTGATAATTGCTGAAAGCAGGTCTGAGTGAAGAGATCAGCACTCAAGAGCTGAATTAATTATTTAGCTCATTTACACTGTCAGAATAATAGTTTTTTAATATGGGAGAATTAAACCTGAGATCCTTACTCTCTCTACATCGGCAGTGTAGGAATTTAAGGAGTGACAGTCGAAAAACTACATCACTACAAAGGACACAAAAGAAAAACAGTTCTTAACCTGAATCAATCAGCAGTGAATGCCTTCTAAGATTATCTGAAAATGCTATTTTGACTTCTTCTGGCTTTTGGTCCATGTAGGAATGTTTGGTCCAAGTCTGCATTAGCTCCTACAATTTAGAGAATATTTGTACAAAATGTTAAATATAAGCCATTCAACAGACTTTTGTAAATATAGGCATAGGTTCAGTTCCCTGTGAGTATAGCCATTCAGCAGATTTGTGTAAATTTGGCCAAATTATAGCATTAATTAAAATAGTAAATAATTTATGTGCTAAACATATGCTTTAAATATCCATTGATGATTGTAATAATTTACAACGTAGCATTATTACAAAATGCTCCATGCACATACACACACACGCACACACTTATCTCCAAGACACTAAGTAAATGTAATGTGGAGTTCAATGTAATTATAAGTGCATTAGTGTGTGGATGTCAGTGTGAGGTGGGCTGCCTGCTCATGCTGCTCTCTAACTGATTGCATATTTACTAGAGAGGGAGAGTGGCCACAACAGAGAGTCAGCATGATTAACTGCTGGAGGCACATGTGTGCCAGTAATCATGCACGTTATTATCCTCGTTAATCATAGTCCCTAAAACAAAGGCACCCTCGTTTTTATCCCAGTCCCCTAACCCCTCCTCTAAGTGTTGCAAAAATGTATTATTTTTATTATTCTTATTATTCTCTTGCCATCCCCACCATCGCAAGTGACCCTTATTGGCGGAGCCGTTTCAGATTCCCATGGTGCACTAATGTTCGGGCCTGTGGCCTCACGCAAGCCAAGCGCAAATGGAGAATGGAGAGTGAAGGTTAATTATATCTGAGAACCTGCTTACTCCACTCCACACTCCCCCCCACTCCCCACCTTCCCAGCATCTCTCTCTCTTCTTTCAGTACTACTCTCTGGAGCCAGCGGGGATGCTGGCTACTGATAGCCCTGCCACTGCACTTGTTCCCCCTAACTAACCCCCTCCCACCCCTCGCTGCAAGTCTGAGAGCAGAGCCAGGACTGCAACATGTGTATATGGTTCTGCATCTCACAATTTTTGCTTTAGACTTTTAGACTTTTAGGTAATGACACTCAAACTATTCTCACCAAATGAGAATAAAATGACAGAAAGAGAGGAGGAAAGCAGAAGGAGAAGATCAATGATACCCTCGTCTGCCCAACTCCCCATGCTGTTACTCCTGATGAGTTTAGGAGAGAGGAGATGGGGGGGGGGCAGACCACATACATATATATATATATAAACCACATCATCATCTGTTTAATGTGACTTCTCGTCTTTCTCGTTTATGCATTACGACTCATTTAGCAAGCGTGAGTGTGGTAGGCAGAGGAAGCGACAGGGCCATCGGAGCTTAAAGATGATTAACGTTCATGGGACAAGAAGGCCCATTAGGAGCCACACTCAGCCTCCTCCTCCTCCTCCTCCTCCTTCCTCCTCAGCAAAGTCAAAATGGCCTCTCCTGAGATGCCGCCCCCTTCCCCGGGCAAAGATGAGCCTGTCAATTTGGTTTGCCTGCCATATTACTGGCCCATGAGAGACGCAGGGAGGGGAGGTGAGGTGAAGGGGGGTGGGGGTGAGGGAAGGTGGGATAAGATTGGGCTGAAACGAGGATGGTGGAAGACAGAAGGGAAATGGGGCAGAAAGGCTAAAGCTGATGAATGCATGAAGGAATAGCACAGTGTGCAAATGAACACACACACACACACACACATACAAACACAGTCATTTGCAGGCTAAAGAACAGACCAACAGTGATCAAAGGTAATGGGTCTGTAGTATCGCTCAGGGAGATGCAGGAATATTAAAATCTTCCAAATGATTCTCAGGTCACAGCTTCTTCATCCAATGTTACACTCTGTGTTTTTGTCCAGATTTTAAACCCCCTTACAATAATTACACACACACTTCAGCACCATTAAGTACCATAGTACCAGTTATGCAGTGTTTGCTTTTGCCAGCGTGGTCTACAGATGTACTGTAGTTCTTTGTATGCTAGAACCAGTACAACATATCCCATGGTTTAATGCTGTTTTATCAAGTGTCCATAAAGGAAAGATGCTTTAGAATAAAATAAAATTGATCTGCCTTTACTTCTATCTGTTTCCTAATGGCATACTAGGTGTGTAATGGAGGGACATGCGTGTTTGTGTACAGTGTACAGTATGATGTGGTGTTGGTCTTATATTACAAGCTTGAGTGTGTGTTTGTGTTTGTGTGTGTGTGTGTGTGTGTGTATGTGTGTGTGAGTGTGTGTGTGTGTGTGTGTGTTTAGGGTCATGAGAAGGCAGTTTGCCCCGTCAGACTAGAGCTTATGAGCAGTGTGTGGGTGTGATCTGAGGGCTGGTGACATGCTACTGAGGAGCCGCCCACATGAGTGTCTTGAAAGCATGGTGTGTCCCCACAGGCACAGGACGTGGCCCCCTCTCTCCCCTCCCACAGCCCCCCACTAAGACCTCTGCTTCAATCTAAGCCACACTTTACTGGCTCCACATAGAAAATTCTAATACCTGTTAAAAAGGTCATTGTTGTAAGTCCCGACCCACTTACAATCTCTCTGTCTCACGCACATTTTTAGACTCTCTCTTTAGACTGTCTCACACACATTTTTAGACTCTCTCTTTACACTCTCTTTATCTCCTCTCTCTCTCCTTCTCCCTCTCTCTCTCTCTTTCTCTCTCTCTCTCTCTCTCTCTCTCTCTCTCTCTCTCTCACACACACACACACCCTCGCACACACACTTAGGGACAGCCAGAGCTAATTGATTTGCCATGTTCCTACATGCTACTGATGCTCTAGTGGCCGGCTCCTGTATGCCTTATTAACAGAAAAGGGTCCCTCCATTGAATGTATTTTTACTTCTTGCAGGACAATGTCGGATAGGGAACTAAATAATTAAAGAAAAGGGACCCTTTTTGACCGCATCAACCATGGCACTGCTGGTAAGCTCTACAATACATTGTGCAATCCATTTACCCCTCACGTTCAGGCCGCCATTTGAGCTCCCTACGTGCCCTCTGCATGGAACCCATATGCAAGCAATGGATCAGTCATTTGCATTGTTTTTTTGTTTGTTTGTTTGTTTTTTAATTATTATTATTTATTTACTTATCAAAAGGGACGTTGGCTGTATGAGATTCAGCTACATACACCACACCAAATGTTACTGCAAGTTTACTGTCTTATTTGTATTTTGTATTTATGTATTTATTTGTTTTGTTTGTTAATTTCTGTTCTTCCCGTCTGCTGTTGGCACTGTTGATGCTCCATTTGAGATGTGTCATGCCAGAGTCTTGGAGTGGTCACTATTCACCTTTTTCTACTGCATGTGTTTTGGTAAACACCTAGAAGTCCTTAGTGCACAGTCTCCAACATTCCTTACACTACACAGCACTGGGATATGCCTCAGCTTGTGTGCGCCTGGTTAAGTGATCCCCGCTGTCTGGAGTGACACAGGGGGGGGCCCCAGTTTTATTAATCTGGGGGATACATGGGACACGGCACTCACAAGGGCAATTAAGCCCCCCTCCAGGAGCCGGTGAGCTCACACCGCTCAAGCTGACACTAATAATGCTTTCCAGTTCCCTGTGATTATTACATTACCGTGGCTTGAATCAATTGATAAACTCCCATTCAATGTGCTGAAGTATTTAATTGAGTCAGAGTCTATTGGGTTTGAGCATGGCTACAGACATGCTGACTGGGGTGGTGTGGAGCTGTTAATGGGATGCTTGCTGCATGGCACTAGCTTAAGTGTAAGCACAGCAGACACGTACTGGTGCGAACAAGCTTATTACCTTCTAATGAGGCGAGTGTGTATCGAATGAATAGTCTGGAGAAATGGGAGACTTGGTGCCTCTTCAAAAAAAAAAAACACCTAAAAAAACTGTTTGTCTATCAATATCATTCCAGCTAGGTTTGGGTCACGTACTGCACCTGGAGGTCCTGTTGTGATCGATGCATTCAGACTGCAATTTACTCCAAGCAGACACTTATTCTGGTAGTATGTTCTTGGTGATCAGACATGGTGTGATAACTCTCTGTTCCTCTGTCTCTATGCAGGCACAGCTCCAACATCAACCTACACCGAAAACTGCTGACCAAAGAGCTGGACGACATCGTTCTGGACCCCCAGCTCATGCCAATGCCCAAGGACCTGCGCGCCGAATTCCTGGCCAAGATCTATGGGGCAGGCGGTGGCGGCGGCATCCATCACCACTTTGGCCTGGAGGCCCTGGGGGGCGGCGCTGGGGGGCTGTTCCTCCCTCGTGGGCTCACGGCCCGCGACGAAGACACCGGCTCCCCCGCCGGCACTGACTACTCCAACAGCAATGGCGGCGGTTACTACCGCGGCCCCGGCGGCGACGACTACATGGTGCTGGACCTGAGCACCACCTCCAGCGTGCAGTCCAGCGGCAGCGTCCACTCCTCGCGTGAGTCCGACGAGGGCAGCGACGAGGGCATCCTGCTGGACGACCTGGAGGGCGCCAGCGATGGCGAGGACTGCAGCCCCAACGCCGAGGCCCAGGCGGGCACTGGGGGGGACGGAGGTGACGGAGGAGAAAGAGGAGGAGGAGTGGAAGGAGGAAGAGCAGGAGGAGACAGAGGAAGGGGAGAGGAGGAGGGGCCTCTGTCCAGCGACCCCTCCTCTTCACCCTCTCTGCTGGCCTCCAGCGGGGGCAGTGGTGGGGGCAGCGGCGGGGGCAGTGGTGGGGGCATCCTCTGCACCATCTGCCACAAAATGTACAGCAACAAAGGGACCCTGCGGGTGCACTACAAGACTGTTCACCTGCGGGAGATGCACAAGTGCAAAGTGCCTGGTTGCAACATGATGTTTTCCTCAGTGCGCAGCCGAAACAGGCACAGCCAGAACCCCAACCTCCACAAAAACGCACCCTTTGCCAACATGATTGACTAGCCTAACTCGTCCTCCTCTTTCTCTTTTCCTCTCTTGCCCTCTTCATTTAGACGCTCCCCTCTTCCTGAGAAATCCCCTTTCACAAACACACAGACACACACACACACATACACACAGAAAAAAAGAAATTAGAACAAGTCCAGCCCTCAGTGATTCAGGTGCCCATGTTGCCTGTCAGAAAAAAAAAACCAACAGCGCTACCACATCATATTTGAGTTTAAATTCTTCAGTGGTTACCTATGAACATGAGCAGACATTGAAGTTCCTGGAGAGAACTGTGCCCGCTGACATTTCCTTCTTTGGAAGAATAGGATGAGACATTTCGGAGCAGAATCCCTTTAACCCCAGGATAGCTCCAGTTCCTACATCACTCTGACAGAACCCCGCCCCCAGTCCCTCGTCCCTCTTAACTTAGTCCATCTCCAAAGAATCTATTCAAACTGTTATTTGTGACTCTTGCCTGCAGAAATGGTAATAATGGAAAAAAATTAAATCTTCTTGTTGTATTGGTGTAATGATAGCTTTTAAAAAAAAAGATTCCCCTACAAGAGCATGAACAGCTTCATTTGTAAATAATGTCCTTAAAGACTTTTGGTGTAAAACAATTGTATTGATGGTTGTTGGCTTTTTTTTTTGTTTGTTTGTTTTTATGTTACAGTACAATACTTCCAGCTCTAAGGTAGGCAAGAAAGAGGTAGCATCGTAATAGCTTGATTCATTTATGTTAGCGTAAAAACATTCTAACTGAAAACAAAGCAAAAAAAATATGTGACTTGTTTTATCTACTTGTTAGATATGCAGAGGTGGCCGGCATGCTTTTGGTCTCCTACTCAAATATTTTTCTTTCTTATTTCTAATTTTTGTTAAGTTCATAGCTTTAGTGTACAATTTTGTTTTGCACTTTGCAATTATACTTGGGGGATGTGTAATATTCTTAGAAGGAAAACACTTTGCAATGCTGGGTCTTTTCAGATGACATTGATGTATTTGTCATGGCCACAGTGCCAAGGGGGAAATACTGTACTTACCTTTAGCATAAATGTGCTGGCTTTGCACACATAGGTTCAGCTACAGAGCTTATTTCACACATGAAAACCCATATGTGAATGGAATAACCCCAGTCTCCAAACCATAAAATGTATTGAGTGTTTTCGTAAACTTAAAAAGTGTTTTCCTCGGTAGGATATGTGACTGAACATTAACTGCCAGATTTAGACTCTGAAGACAAGTATTACAGGATGGGATTCTGTTGAAAGAGAGAAGTGGCAAAGCAATGTGTGGCTGCAAAGGACTGTACCAAGAATTAGCTCAGCAGAATTGTAGGCGAGTCTTTCTACTGCATGTGGTGTTTGTTACCTGCAAAAAGGTTATCGTATGAAAGTTAGTGAATGTCCCGTAATTAGTTTTGTCTCCTCAAAATTTATTTCATGAACAAAGAAATGTCCATTTCAAAGTATTCTGTGAATGCAACAAAAGAGTAGTTTTTACTGTGACCAAAACCAGAAACAGTGTTGAGTTGTTTTTATTTTTATTTGTTTTTCCATCAGTGTCCAGACACTGATATCCTGCTAAAAGGTAAAGATGCACTTGAGTCTTAAGCTTATTCTGGGTTTTACTTTCAGTCCAAACTGCAATATTTCTGCAAATACTTTGACATTGCCAAGCCTGTGTGTTTGTATGGTAGTGAGTGAGAATGTGCATTATGCATTCTGTGGCCAAGGCAGTACACCACAAACCATAAATAAGGTACACATTTACCCTGTTAGCTTGAGCAGAGGGAGCGTTATTTATTCACAGGTCCTTAGGTTCCTGTTGTGCTATCCAGTATAGGTTTAGATTTCTCAAACGATTCATCTCTCCACTCATTCTTGTCTTTCTCTTCCTAGTAAATAATAATTTAGATCGTTTGTGTGGGCCTGACAATAAAAAAACAAAGATAGAAAATGCTGAAATTCAATCCTACAATTGGTGCATCTGCCTGGAGAGTGGCCAACACCCCTCATCTTACCCCTCAAGTACTTCCTCAGTGCATCCACACACTTCAAGAAGTGAAAAAGAAAAAACCTAAAGCTCTGATTCTCTGCCGTCTCCCCTTCCCCTAGTCCAGTGTGACAGCAACACTTTGCCCTTGTTTTTCTGAGTGTGAGCTGATGAAGAGTGAGGCACAGAGAGAGAGAGTGCCATGGGTGTGTGTGTGTGTGTGTGTAGGTGTGTGGAGGGGGGGATGACAGCGAGCATCATTAAAAATGTGCTGCTACACAGTACCTGGAGGCATCCGTTCAATTCCGCTGCTGATCTGTCTAATAACTCACTTGTCACTTCATTACATTCAAAGATGTGAATGTTGCTGACAAGACTGTGACATGGAGAGATCCAACACCCCACCACCACCACCCACCACCCCTCCACCTTCACTTCCTCTTCCTTTTGCTTTCTGCTACCATGCCTAGAAGCCTTCTCTCTCCCCCCTCCCACTCTGTCTCTCATTTGACACACACACACACACACAGATATACATACTCACATCCACACACACACAAAAACACACCCTTTCTATCCTTGTCTAGGCCCCAGCCCACAGCATGGGTCCTGCAGGGACATGGCCTAATAGTGTACGCTTAAGTTCACTGGGCGGCCATCTCCCTGTATAAGAGGAGGTGTAATTGCCTGTTTATCCCATGTGAAGGGGAAAATTGACTGGAGAGAGGCAGGCCTTCTCCCTGGGGTTACAGCCCGCCGCACACTGGCTCATTCACCGGCAGGGCCAGCAAAAAACCAGTGCCACTCTAGAGGCTGCTGACAGCTGTCTCTCACACTACCCCACCCCCCACTCCACAACTCTCCTTCCACCCGCACACCAACTTCGCACACACTCACACCATTGCACACACACACACACACACACACTTTTTCCAACTGTGTAGCAACTGCCCCACTAACAGGCCAGAGGGATGACAACAGCAGCAAGAGGACTTGTTAACCTCTGGTGATGGACGAGACAGGGGCACAGGCAAAGGATAGAATCTGTGAAAGAAAGAAGAGAAAAAGCCAAAAAAAAAACCTTGAGGGACATCCAGACATCCAGAGTGAGAGTCTCTCTGTGTGTCAGAGCAGCCAGTTTATCATTTTGGAGAGACACCGCATTCACCTTTGCATCCATCTCTCTGTTTGTGATGGTCAGAGCTAATACACAGCACAGTAAGAGCCTCAGCTCCAGAGCTTGTCAGGGGGGAGCAAAGGAGGCATGGGTAGAGAAAGGCTCTAAGTCAAGATTTAGTGGCTGTTACACTAAGAAGGAAGAAGCAGGCATTAGCTCCAGAGAAGGACAGAGGAAAAGAAAGAAAACGAGAGGAGTGGAGAGAGCTCAACTAAAAAACAAGAAAGCAAGAGTGGAGAGTCAGTGTTCCTCAGTGCACTCTGATTGCTTGCAGGAGACTGACTGCCAGCCCACACACACACTCTCTCTCTCTCTCTCTCTCTCTCTCTCTCTCTTTGTGTCTTCACTCACTCTTTCTGTGTGTGTGTGTGTCTTCTCTCTCTCTCTCTTTCTCTGTGTCTTCACTTACTCCCCACCCCCCTCCTCCTCCTGAGAAATGGCCAGCAATTTTCTCCTCTGAGGAAGAGACCGCAAGGGCCTCTGGAGCTGGCCAGAGTGGGCAGCCCACCAGAGCCATTACTGTACCGCCCACCACCCCACCCCACCCCACCCCGTCTGTCCCTGATGCCCCTGGCTTTTAGAGGCGGCCACCGGCTCAAGCGGCCAGCCTGAGTGAGTCTTTAATATTTCATCAGGCCACTGGCCGCCCGCCGCCCACAGTCTCACACACTCACCACACACACGGCACCGGTGACAGCAACCCAGGTGCTGCAGCATTCATTAGGAGCATCCCATTACACATCGCACAGGGGCTTGGACCTGTTACAGACAGGTCCCAGACCAGTTTCCCCGAATATTGGTCAAGTTAGCCATAGTCATATCATTGTTCTTGTTTTTATACGTAGAAACAATTTGGTGTGGAGATGTTGGCTTGTCTGTAAGGCAACCCAGAGGCCAACCAGAGAAGTTGTGAATAGCGTACAGACAAGAATGTTTCTCTTGTGCTTCAAATCAGAAAACCATGATTACATAGTGAGCTGTGTTTGTGAATGAGCTCAAGGCCACTCCTGAAACGAAGGAATGCAGGAAAAAAATTTACAGCCGAAGAAATCACATTTCTCAGTACCACTTTTCATGGCACACCATCCCCTACATTTACAGAGGCTATAAATTACAGTAGTGTCACCCCAGAAAAATAAAAAAAGCATATATATTTATTGAGATGTTTCAGATGATCTTTTTGTCCACAAAGACTAAATAAGCTTGAACCCTTTGTGAATACCTTCTTTTTCTCCCATGGTGATGTTCTGGTGTTACTGTCTTGTTTGTTTGTGCTTGACGCTCACGTCTCCACCTCAACATCTTTCCACTGGCGAGGCTGCAGTGGCATTGCTGAAGTACATCCACGTCAGGGGTAGCCTGCATCACTTCGATTTTCTAATGGTGACATCGGCTGCTTCATTAATACTGTATGGGTCCTAAACAAGTTTTTTTTCCATTAGCAGACGTGGTGGAAAAAAAGAAGTCCTCTTTTTAAATTGATTATTTGCTTTTTCCTTGTATTTTCTGTATCATAACTGTCTATGGTTTTTGCATAAAATGCATAAGGGTTTTGGGATGTAAATGGAATTTTATTCATATTTTGTCCAAATACCTCTTGTAATTTGTATCAGAATTCTTGTACAATTTTTATATTAAAGATTTATCAGTCACTGGCACATGCAGCGGCTTTTTTCCTCCTACCTTTTTCAGCCAGGCAGCTCTGGAAGGTTCCGTGGGTTGGTCCCATAATTGGCACTATGCTCAGGTGGTCTTAAAAACCTGGTGTAACCATCTTGTGTCAGACACTCACTGTGGTGCACAAACTCAGCACACTCACGCCATGACAGCCTGTCAATCACCTGCACAAGTGGAAACTACACATTTCACAGCATTAACCCAACCCTTTTAATTAGCACCCAGATAAAAAAAAACACATTAGGGAAATGGCTATCTTTACCAATTAGAGGATGATTAGATTATTAAAGTCATTTGGTGACGTAGGGGGAAATGAATAGCCGGACCTGCTGCACTGTGGCTTTCGGCTGCTGTCGGGTCATCAGTGTAAGACAGACAGTTCCCCGCAGCTCGGCCATGAGACTGCCTACACCAGCTTGCTGAGACTTAAGAAACTGTTACTCATCTCTGTATCCATAATCTCTCAGCCAAAGCATTCACAATTGGGATCCACCTTAATTCAAGTCACACCACTGGAAAGAAGCTAATTCAATTAAAAGCTCAGAGAAATAAATGTAGATCAGAGAGGACCTTCATGAAGTTTTTGATGGCAGCTAATGAAATGTAGTCAATACCTCATGTTTCATGTCATGAAATCAGTAAGCTAAGGCTGTCAATACTGTGTTGTGTTCAACCAGCTGTCCTTTGCACCTGCTCACCTTTCACCACTGCACTGACTCCATCCCCACACCCAGAGACATAATCACTGAGTCTCACTGATGAATCATGTGTTTCTCATACATCTAAATGTATGGAAAAAACATATTGCTTGTATTGCATTGCCATCAGTATACAGTACTAGATAGCACCACAATGTCATAGAAATATAATGTCTGAAATACAACAAAAAGATTGCATCACTAATATCTGGAGAGGCTGTTGGGAGCTATTATGAAGAGCAGCCTCATTGCAATAAAATAACACCTTAATGAATACAGGGACAGGGTAGAAAAAAGAAATGACAGAGCTGAGGGAGGATAAGAGAGAGGGGAATATGTGTGAGAGAGAGAAAGAGGGAGAGTGAGAGAGAGAGAGAGAGAAAGAGCAAGGCAGCCCAGAATAATGAAGAGCGCTTATGTCATTAGCTCCTGCTAGCACTCTGCTCCCCGCCTGGCTCGCGAGTAGGACTCATATTACAAATTGATATCAGCGCCATCAGGATGTCATGTTTGCATTGGTAACAAACAGGAACATAATGCCCAAAGTGAGGGGAGCGGCGGGGGCATATTGACCTTGAGTCCGGCACGATCATTCTTTGTCACACGCCGGCTGCTCATCCAGCCTCTGTCGATACACACAGGCCCCCGTGGCAGAATAATAGACCTGGGGGTATTGATTATCTGAGGGTAGTTAAAGATATTTCCCCACTGCTCGACCCGGCACGGCCCGGATGACAGGTCCTCACTGGGGACTGGCCACTGCCCACCAGCAGCCCCACCTGCTCCATAACTTACCGTGCCGCTCGGCAAGAGACGCGGAGCATCGATTGGGCCTGACAAACGCTCGCCGCTCGGACGCTGACCTTTCACTGGGGAGGTGGAGCGGCAGCAGAAGGAGTCGGAGAGGCACGTGAGGTGAGCGTGACGGGTGGCCAGTACCTGGGATCAGCGCAGGCTGTGTGTAATTAGGAGCAGTGTCAGTCCTCCTCAGCGGCTCGCAGGCTCAGGAATGGGAAATATCAGCCTGCTGGCGCTGATTTCACTGACAGGCTCTGGGGACTCGGGGCTCTCTTTTTTAAGGCAGCGCCATAGAGAAGACAGACAGGCTATTTTACATCAGGCCAAACAAGAATGAAAGGGCCCTTTGATTCAGGCGTGTGTCAAGCACACCAGAACTATGTACTGCATGACACCGGCTACTGGCATTCGTAGGTCTGAAAGTGGACTGATTCAAATGGTACTGGCAGAGCTACTGCAAGACCAAGGAGGATTTAGGCTGGGTTCAAACAGTGCACCGGCACATCTGCACATGACCCATCACAGGGTTGTGGGGAGACCTAGAGGGCCTGTGCAGCCCTGGGGCTCTCCACACATCTAAGTCTATGTGGCTGACACAAGCTGCCTGATCAGCAGGACTGTCATAATTAGTGCCCTAGTCTTTCCGGAGAGTTCTTTAAAGAAGTACTTCATCAAGAGTGACAGGCGCATGGGGAGCCATCTGCCACCTCCTGCCACCAGCTCTGCTCTATGTCAGTGACCACGCTGAGCTGAGCCTATTGCAGCTCCATGCACTTAACCCAACACTCCACTATGTTCTCCACAGTTTTACTCCTTATATAAAAATACATGTCAATTATTCAATATGTGTATTAATAAATAAAAACAATAAACCATTTTAAACAAGCAAAAAATATTGAAAAATATGAAATAAAATGAATGTAGAAATATAGAAATATATGGATATATGAAATATATGAAATGAAATTATATAACTTTTCTTGTTTACAAATTATGCTTCCAGAATTAAACATTACTCTTCCAACACACACACACTCATGCCTCATGCCTCTTGTGTTCTGACAAATTTCAGCACACTAAACGGTGTGGCACAATTATGTTCTGCTGAGAGGTATTTGATTTTAATTGCTGGCAGTAATTGGAGACAAAAAAAAACAGTAATGAGAAAAAGCAGAGTGTATGTGTGTGTGTGTGTGTGTGTGTGTGTGTGTGTGTGTGTGTGTGTGTGTGTGTGTGTGTGTGTGTGTGTGTGTGTGTGTGTGTGTGTGTGTGTGTGTGTGTATGTGTGTGTGTGTGTATATATGTGTGTGTGGGTGCGAATGTGTGTGCGTCCATCTGAGCACTGCCTCTCTAAACCCAGCAGTCCACTCCCAGTCCATCAGGCCATGAATGTCCCATTTAAAAAAATAAATAAATAAAAAATAAAAGTGTAAATAAATAAATAATATCAAAGGTAGCGGAGGCTTGGTGTAATAAATCTTAGTCAAGTGCTTAAAGCATGAGGAGGGGACTGTGCAGACCCCCTTTGCTCTCCAGCTCCTTATAAAAACTCATTTCTGGTAACACTAGCCTAGCCGAGGATGGGCTTGTCAACGCATTAGACTTTTTACTGGGCCGTATTGATTCTGTTTTCCACTGGTGAGGCCCTGCATTGCTGGCTAATGCTATTGATGAGCCATCAGTCTTGCGCAGAAGTGTGGAGGCATGCAGCTCTTTCTCTTCCAGCCGGCGGAGCAGAGGAGATGGGGCGAGGAAGGAGGGAAGGGCTAGCAGGGAGGAGAGGGAAAAAAACATCAATGGACAGTGATGGAGAGCACAGAGCAGGGCCAAGATGCAAGCGCAGCAGACACACTCAAGACCCTGTCCATGGTTTGGGAACACTAAATTAGAAAAAAGACAAAAGGGATGAGGGAGGAAGAAACAGTAAACAGCTGCATCGATCCGGCTTCAGCCAATCAAACCAGCGCAGCCACAAGGCATCAGCGTGCACCTTTCCATGGACTATGGACTACTCTTTTTTTCTGGGTCTTTTTGGGGTTTTTTTGTTGTTTTTTTTTTCGCAGGTGGCTAGTGAAGGTAGAGATTGTGCGCTTCCACTCTGCCCACAGACGCACACCAGCCGTTCACTCACTCCGACTGCAGCGAGGCTCGCTCGCTTGCTCACGCGGCCGTTTGATGTCGGGTGCCTTGACAGCAGTGCTAGAAGCTTCTCCTGTCACACTGCAGATCACAGGATGTTCTCCAGACAACAATACCATGGGCTGGGAAGAGTTAAAACAGAGTGATACAGAAGAAGAGAGGGAGGGAAAAAGTAAAGAAACAGACAAACACAAGAAAGAGAAAAAGAGAGAGACATATAGCCAGAGAGAAGAGGGAGTGAGAAAGAGAGAGAGGGTGAAAGAGAAACAGAGTGAGTATGAGAGAATGAGACAGAGAGAAAGAGAGGATGAGAGAGTTAGTAACAGAGAGAGGATGAGAGAGAAAGAGAGAGACAGCGAGACTGGTTGGCAACCTGGGGACACAGGGAGAGCTGAACTCATCACAAACCCCTCTCCTGGCGTGGGCCGCTCGCACCATAATGACCCCAACAAGACGGGAATCCCTTTTAATTAAAGTGAAGGGAGATCAGTTAAGCAGATGGTTGCCGACAAATATTAGGGGAAATAGAATGTTTAATGGTCTATGCACTTATCGCGCCTATTTTCTGCACCCAGCCCAAACTGATAAACAGGACTGGGGCCTTGTTAATCAACCTTAGAACCTTTAAAGCCGCAGATAAGGGGTAATTCAGGATCTTTGTAAATTAGCTTGAGATGTGGCTAAGACCCTGCCCCTGCAGTCTCTCTCTCACCCTACCACACACACATATATACACACACACAAACACACACACACACGCAAACATATATACACACACGCACACACACACACACACACATTCTCTCTCACATACACACACAAATACACACACACACACACACACACACACACAAGCAAAATTGGCAAAAGGGGGGGGGGAAACTCTATCAGTCTAATAGCCTCAGTGCCCTGGTGTGGAAGTTTGGGGAGAAAAAGTACTTTTCAAGAGGAAAAAATAAAAAATAAAATAAGGCAGAGATATTTTCTCTGTGGTTTCTACAGCATTCTTATTCCCGAGGTGATTTGACCCCCCTTGCCACCGGCCCTCATCCCCCCACCCCCCACCCCCTCCCCTTATCTCCGTCACCAGGGGGGCCACCCGCACACGGGAAATAATCACAGGATGGGGCGGGTGGAGGGGAGGCAGCACCCGCAGCGAGTGGCCTGTCTGAGCAGGTTAACGGGTCCTTCACCCCTTTTAAATCGGACAGAGGCAGGGGCAGTGCCATGTTTATTTTGCAGATGAGCGTCTACAAAACAGAACGCACAGATGGTGGTAGTGGGGGAGCTGCTAGACTCTCATCAGGGACGTGGTCAGAATGCTTCCGGAATGTTTACACTGATATTTATCTTCCTCTTAATGTCTTTTATAGCTAATTACTGAAGGTGAGTATGAAAACTATACAGAGTACACCATATAATGCAAAATCAACTGCCTATCTCAGGAAATACACATTAGTCTAGGTTGGAAAAATGAATTGATACATTCATTTTGGTAATAATATTGGGCAATTCAGGATATTTTCTTCATTCAAATTCAAATTCATACAAATTTAATTTTCAGTCAAGGGGAAAAAGGTAAATAGGCCTCACTTTGTTACATCATATATTTCCAAAGTTTTTTATAAGCTGGAAGACATATTAAAGTTGGTGAAAATAATAATGTGATTTGGAAATGCTGAAACAGATGTGTGACTAACTTTTAGCATGCCTGTCCAGACACCACCACAAAAGACTTCTGAAGTCGACAAGCTGACAATATTTTAGCTATCAGTTTTTTGTTTTCCGTTTGACAGCAGTCTTGGACACCTCCTGGCTGTGAAACTGACACCTATGAAACAAATAATTAATAAATAAATAAATAAATGTTTACTCCAGAATTTTTTTTTTTTACAGAGCCACACACAGCCCACTGTAGTGCAGTGTGAGTGCAACATGAAAAATATTACCAACCCTCTAGGTCTTCTTCTTGCTCGCGACTTCACACACACTCACTCAGTGGACGAGTCCTTCTGAAAGCGTGCCTATGCACTCTCCGCCCTCGACCCATCTGTCCTTCCAGACCATGGGCTCCTCCACAAAAACAAATTTCAGAGGAGTCCAATTCTTTCCCCCTCATATATTTTACCTTTGCGCAAATGAAAAGCACATTCGCTGAACTCAGCTCTACCTTCCCACTGAGTGCTCTTTTCTTTATTCTCATCTTTTTTTGGGGGTCTCTTTTTTTTTGGGAGGGGGGGGGGGGTCAGGGTGTGTGTGTGTGTGGGGGGGGGCATATAAAACAGAAACATACCGCATAATACCCGACACTTGGAACAACACAGTACTTTATCACAGGATAGGCATCCGGGCTGCTCAGGCCTCTGGGTTCACACGGGGATGGGGACTGGGGGTGTGGGAGGTGGGTTAGGCTGAGGGGGGTTGGGAGACTGAGAGTGGCCAGACACAGGCTGGGCTGGGCCGGCTGGGTCGGGTTTGGGTCTGTGGAGGGCGCAGTGGCGGCGGTGGCAGCAGGATAAAAGTAGGGCGGCGTGGCACCGGTGAGCTGGCAGTCGGATCAGGGCACTCGCGCAGGACTGCCGACTCAGAACATTGCCATATGTCCGACTCCAGCGTTGCCAGGAGCAAATGTGCTGAACAACGCCACTCTGCCCGCAAACTACGTGCCTTGGCAAAGTGCACATGCAGAGAGGCTACGTGCAAGGGGTCTGTGCATTGCACATCTGAGGAGACCATGTGTGTGTGTGTGTGTGTGTGTGTGTGTGTGTGTGTGTGTGTGAGGGAGGGAGAGAATAGGAGAGCAATAGTGATCTTCTGTGTGTGTGTGTGTGTGTGTGTGTGCGTGTGTGTGTGTGTGAGGGAGGGAGAGAATAGGAGAGCAATAGTGATCTTCTGTGTGTGTGTGTGTGTGTGTGTGTGTGTGTGTGTGTGTGTGTTACCTGCGTCAGATCACTGCCTATCCCAGATCACTGCTCCCCCCTCTCTCGTCAATCATCCCTCCCTCCATTCTCTCCATCATACATTTGCAGAACACCCGTCAGGACAAGTATTCGTCCAAAACATCTCAGACTTCTGAAGGGTCACACCTGGTTACGCTTCTTCCCCCCCCCTACTTCTTTCTCTCTCTTTCTCTCTCTCCTTCTCTCTCTTTCCTCCTTTCTCTTCTCCTTCTCTCCTGTTCCCACAGACAGCATCTGGAATCGATTGACGTGGAGAGTCACAAGAAGCCATAAAGCCCTCAAAGGGCCGCACAACACACCAGGGGTGGAACCTCAAACAATGCTGGCGAACTCGGCTGCCAACAGACACAGAGGATCTCCTAACCTGAACCACGTACGGGCCGCCGCTTCTGCCAGTGCCACCTGGGAACAGCCTGAGCACTGCCAACCTCAAGCCCTCCCCCTGAGTGAAGCTCACGTCGCAGCCCCTCTAGCCCCCATGGGCCAGCACTCACCAGAGGGGCATCAGATCCATGTTGACTCCACAGGGGTAACAGTCAGAGCATGGAAATAACCTATGAATAAACACCTATAGCTACACATGGAAAAAACCTATGAATGAACACTTATAGCTATACCTGGAAATAACCTATGAATAAACACCTATAGCTATACCTGGAAATAACCTATGGATAAACACCTATAGCTATACCTGAAAATAACCTATGATAAAAACTTATAGCTATACCTATACCTGAAAATAACCAATGAATAAAAACCTATAGCGACACCTATACCTAGAAATAACCTATGAATAAACACTTATTCCTGAAAATAGCCTATGAATCAAATGCCTGGCCTGGATACTCCCAGTTAAGACTCCTCTTGATGGCAGAGTGTCTCATGTCGCTAAGGGCTTCACAGACAGATCACTGATGTTAACGGAGCCAATGTCTCAGAGGTCACATTAGCAGATGATCTCATTGACAGGGGGAGGAAGGCCATTGTCACTGCGGTCCTTTTAGCACTCAGGGGAGAGTGGAGAGAGAAAGAGAGAGAGGCACTGCGGGGGTGGCTGTCACAGCGCTGTAATGCCATATCGATTCTCCATATCTGTTACGCAGGAGAGGAGCGAGCGACCTCAAATCTGATACGCTTTTAATAGGGCCATGGAGCTCCGACTAATATGGTGGTATCAAAGCTGCGTGAGCCAACATACAATCTCACCAAACACCAGAGAAATGACAGCCCTCCATTTCTCCCCCTCGGAACAAAGACAACGCACCCTTCTGCAATTAAAGAAACTGAGTCGAGGTTTGTCTGCAAAGTCCTGCCTGTACTTTCATCCTGCTTTCTCCTTCACAACGCCTTTGCTCTCATTGTCTGCTTCTCTCTCTCTCTCTTTCTGCCTCTCTCTCTCCCTCTTTCTGTTTCTCTCTCTCCCTCCTTCTCCCTCTCTCAGCCCCTCTCTTTCAAACGTTTGATTTCAGAGGCATAAAAATTGTGTTTGGCCTGCGTGTAGCAGCAGAAATCTTTGTTGGATCATTGTCAAACCAGCGCTTTATTGTTAACAAATGCTGTGTTTGATACTGGCTACAACAGGCGATACTTCTCTGTTTGTTTGTGCTGGAGGTGAAAACGAGTTGCTAACATCGAAGGGAGAGGCTTGTGAAAGAGAACTGCAGAAATGGCGCTCTTTAATGTCATGCAGGAGTCAGCTATGTTTTTCCACTCATTAGAAATATCTTTGAAGTGGAGACTTGAAACCTGAGCTGGGGAAATCAGACACAAGAGAGTCACAGCACCCTGTAGTTGAGCTGTTTTTTTTTTCTTTTTCAAACAAACAAACAAAAAAAGCTTCATATCAGACTAGACCATCCATCCATACATACAGCCAAACACTCTCATATCGCAGCTTGTGGGCATCAAGTCAATCAGTGGTCATGAGGGGTCAGTAATGTGTATGTATGTGTATGTGTGTGAGTATGGTGGTCCTGTTAATATCTGATACATCAGGACCTCACCCACCCTGTTGAGTCCTTCAGCTGGCATAGACAGGAGTGAACACACACACACACACACACACACACACACAGACACAAACTCTCTCTCTCACACACACACAGTGACACACCAATGTACATGCGTAAACCCTCCCATTCCATCAGTGAGTGGTAAGCCTCCCTCTCCTCTCTACCAGAGGGGCCACAGTGACCAATGGGTGGTGGGGGAATGGAAGGGAATGGTGGGAAAGGGGCGCCAACAGTCCCAGAGAACCACACTCAGCCCGTCAGGATCTGCGGGACTTCAAAGTCCTCTGACAGGCACTGGTAGTGCAGTGGTGAGAGCCGGCCGCTGCTCCTGGCTGATGTCATTATTGGAGTCTTTGGCGTGCTATCCGAGGAGTAAGTTGCCATTGACAGGTTCAGAGCCTCCCTCACTCCCCCTGGAGGCTCCATCTCTTTGAAGCCGCTTGGCCTTAAGCTTGGAATTATTCTTTGCAGGCTCGGCTTCTACCTAAGGCACTAATCCCCTCCCTCTCTCCGCTAACCCACCCCTGTGTTGCTCCTCTTCACACACACACACGTACACGCATGCACGCACGCATTTACACACACGGGCACATGCATGTACAAACACACACAAAAATAAGTACCTTCAGACTTTCTCTCTCTCTCTCTCTCTCTCTCACACACACACACACACACACACACACAAAATCATATACTCTACATTTGATTTCCACTTGATGTCTTCGGCCGCCACCCCTACTCACCACCCACTTTCATGGCTGAGTTCATTTCCACAGATCTCTACTGAGGGCATCAGGGCGGTGCCGTCGCTTCCTCACCCCCCTCACCCCCCTCGCCCCCCTTGCCCCCCTCCCTTACCCCCCCCCATCCAACTGGCCCCAGGCAGACTGTGGCATTGCAGCTCTCTCTGCCACCCATTCCTCAGCCTCCCTCTCAGCACTTAGTGGACATCTGTGCAGTGCCAGCCAGCTCCATATGGCCGCGCCACGGAGAAAGACAAACGAGCGTGTCGGGCGAGCAGCCGCCGCGCCCATGCAGCTGACGCCGCGCCGCGGGCGCAGCGTGGGAAGCTTGTGCCGGGGTCAGAGCCGGCGCTGGCCCCATCCAGCAGGCCGCCCCGCTGGTGCCTGACTGGGAAGCGGGCAATTAGCTCTCTCCAAACTCCTGCCACATCAGTGGGGAGGGGAGTTGCTATCTCCTCTGGTTAACAAGGTCCAAACCAACGGAAAAAAAAACGCACACACACAAACACACACCCACACCCACACCCACACACACACACACTCACACACACTCGCACACAGCAGGCCATAACTAAGCAATTAAAGTGCACCACACCACTTATTGATGAGGATAAGGAGCCATGATTTGGAGCTGTGCAGAAACAGCAGACCAGCTACAGTGAGCCATTTGTGTCTGATGCAACTTAGTCGGACTGTGGTGTCGGCCATGTCGGGGATGCTGGAGCAAGCAAGTGAGAGCCAGTATGAGAGAGCGGAGTCGTCCCGCAGCACAACGGCCAGGGCCACCCCCAGAGCAGGTGGGCCAGGTCCCCGTGTCACATGGGAGCGGATTCCTGTGTGTGAGTGCCGAAGGTGGGGCGCTAATGGGTCCCAGATTGCCGTGCGCAGGCTTGGAGAAAAAAAGGAGTGGCGGTGTCCTGTCCAGCTCACGCTGGGAAGAGAGGGATCAGAGAAGGTGTGTGGAAAACGAGGGGAGGAATTGCAGTATTCCCTGAGCGGCGGCTCTGGCAGAGGAACTGAGAGGTGTTTGGCTTGAGTTGCATTCTGGGGGAGTGCAGTGTCTCCCAGAAGGAGGCTATAAAAAGACAAAAGAAGCAGGAGGCCATGTGGAGAGACTGTTGAAAGGGAGCGAACACCCACTCCATAATCCCAGCCACCAGAGGCACACACACACACACACATGCACACACACACACACACACACACACACACACACACACACACACACACATGCACACGCACACAACTGACACACATGCACATGCGCACACACATACACACACACACACACAACTGACACACATGCCCACAAACACACCACTGACACACATGCACAAAATCACACAAGAAACATACATGCACGCATTTCTACATCTACGCTTACATGGAGACATACTAACATGCATGCATACACATTAAATCCTCAGAGCAGTGGATTTAAATCTATTACTGAACACATGGTGGGCACACACATCCATTCCTTCAAACAAAAGCACACATACAGAGAGAGAGAGTGAGAGAGAGAGAACTATTTGAAACACATACACACAAAGACACACACACACACACACACACACACACACACACACCCTCTGCAGTCATTAGTGTTTCTTACTTACGTAAGGGACAAAAATAGAGATCAGTATCAGCACTGAGAGCTCCAATGGGGAATATGAGACATAACGCCTAGCAGGGGTCTCACTGGCGCACACACTCACACACACACACACACACACACACACACACACACACACACACACACACACAGTCCCTCATAAACCCACATACACACATATGTATGCACACACACTCAGCCACTCAGTCCCTCAGTCCTTCATACACCCCCACACATACATACACATGTACACACACAGGCGTGCACACAGGCACGCATACACACACACACACTCAGCCACTCAGTCTTTCACACACCCACACACACACATACATATATACACACATACGAACATAGGCACACGCACACACACACACAGACGTGCACATACACACACAGTAATGCTGGCAAACACATGTTGCTTCAATTGAACCTTTTGTCAAACACGAATCCTGCAGTATTTCCATGCCTAATATTTCAAGCATGAGGTAAGTTTGTACATCTGACATGGACAACAGGCATAAAATGACTGACCACATTTCTAATGCGGCACAAATGAGAATCAAAAGAATGGACAGGTCCGGCCTCTCTCTACCTTTCTCCCTGTGCTTTCTGGCCTAGTCCACTCTGTCTAGTCATAATAGTGGGGGCACTGATTTGATTGAGGGAGATGAGAGAGCTACGTGAATGAGGAACCCAAGTGCCATATCCAATAGCAGGTATTTACTGGTGGAAACGGGTATGGCAACCCTGGTAAACAGCTCTTATGGGAATGCAGGGCTGCTGGCCGCCTTCCCAGCTAAATGTGTTCCCTATGTGAGCACTTCACTCTTCATTGTCTTCTTTTTAAAGGCTAGGTGTGAGGGAGAGGTGCCTCTCAGTGGAGGGCACAGTTCCAGCACATGTGGGGAGAGAAAGAGAAAGAGAGAGAGACAGAGGGAGAGAGAGAGAGAGAGAGAGAGAACACTCGCAGAAAACTCCTGCTCTGTGGATGAACCTTAGAAAACCCTGGGAGGTCCTCCCTTTTCCCCCTATTAAAAAAAAGAAATGAAAAAATGAGTTTTGGACCATCTTGACGGAGATTTACACTGTGCACCGAGGGTATCCTGTGGGCATGGGAGAGGGCGAGCGGGCTGGGGCATGGTGTGATGGGAATGGGTCGATTTCTGGGTGTTCGTGACCTGGCACAGCTAGTGCCTTCGGCATAAGTGATCTACACCCAGGATTATTTACAAGCCTATTATCATTGTGGATTTTGCCAATCAAATTTGAGCACTAATGCTAACAAAGACTAACACATTTTTTTACTGCTTTTGTTCAATTCATGGCTGCTGGCGTGCAGCGAGAGGACTTGGTGGTTGTGTTGTACAACATAATGATCTGAGTCCTCAAAGCTCTCATCGGTACATCTGGAGCGCAGTACACGTCAACCGGCCTGCCAAACAGTTGTTGACATCAAGGGTTCACTGAAACCCACTTCATTGTTGCAATTATATTTATAGGATTTGGCCAAATCTACAAAAATGGCCTTTTACACACATTTACTTTACCATGGTGACAGCTGTCTCCATCTGCTCAAACTATAGCTCTCAGTGAAACATAAGCCAAAGATGGAGGTATGGATGGTTGAGGCTAAGGGCAAAACAGGAAATATCTCAGATTGTTTTGGACATCCATAATAACAGCAGAAGTTTATCACTTTGTGCATACTTCCTTTATGTAGCAGTGTGCATACTTCCTTTCAATAAAAGTGTGCATGTTTCCCTTCTGTTGCAGTGTGCATACTTCCTATACAACTGTGCATACTTCCTTTCTTTAGCAGTGTGTCAGATTAAATATGACCAAAAAAAGGTTGCTGGACATGCCAGGGTTGTGCAGAGATTTTTTCTAAATATTTTACTATGTTTGTCCCTCTGGCACCTTAGTAACTGAGAGTGTGGCATGTCTTCGACATACCAGAGTTAAAAGTTTCATTGATAAATGAATTCAGGTTCATATAATATTCTCAGAGATGCTGCCATATATTTACATTGTCTATGCACAGCATAACTTTCACTTGAGTTGAGATACACAAAGTACTCAAAGGGGAAAAAACTGTTTGTACTTCTTGTCTGTTTAGTGCTTGGAAAAAAAACCCTGAAAATATATGAACAAATGTGTGTGTCCCTGTGTACAGCTAACCCAGTCAAACATAGCAGGTCATCATAAGAAACAGATGCCAATTAGTGTGATGTTGAATTTTATCAAATGGGATTTAATCCTATTTAGACAACGCCACCTTACTGTTCACTGGATCCCGTGATACAAAACCCTGAAGACAGGATTATGAGCTTCTTGTGCACTAACAGAGACAGGGGGGAGAATCAGTTTATAGTGTGGCCTAATCTGACACAAGCTAACCCAATAAAGATGGCCTCATTAAGGGGAACCACAGTCTGCAAGAGGATCCTCTTCGTGGTTGGCTAATTGTGCCTCATTGTCATGTCTGTTAGATGTATTATGAGTGCTGAGGGGCCATGTGGATCATGTGATGCAGGGGGAGAGCCATGAGCCTGTTATGTGGTCTATTATGTGAGCTTGGCTGCTTTGTTGTTGTGTGGAGTTGTGGGAAGCAGGCTCGTTCACACTGGGTGCAACAAGCAACAGTAATAGTGCTGGTGATTGGCTTGACTGTAATTGTTGTTGTTTGTTTGACTATTACTGTTTGCTGTTTGCCCAGTGAAATAATACAGGGGAGTATTAAACTAATATCCTTTCTGGCGTCTTTAACACACATACAAACCAGCAGACACATACAACACTAAATTGTGTGCGCGCACACACACACACACACACACACACACACACACACATAAGGCACAGACAGACCGGCAGAAACAGGAAAAATACATGTGCACACACACACACACACACACACAAACAAACACACAGATGAAAAAAAATGTGTACACAGAGAGAGGGAGAGAGAGAGAGAGAGGGAGAGAGAGAGAGGGAAAAAATAGGCGCCTCACCGCTTACTTTTTGCTTTACAAATGAATCACATTAGCAGAGGCATGGCATGGGACACTGCAAAAAGCACTCCTCTTTCTAACGACATCAGCATTTTCAGGCAAATTTGCAATTAGTCTTAAGGGCCAGTGTAAATTAGGTCTCCTGACAAATGAGGCACTGCAAGATGGGACAAGAAGTTTCAATAAATCTAAGAGAGCACGCTGCTCTTGGCTTCCCCAGCTGCCATGAGACTCAGCACCTTCTCCAAGGCTTCAGCGTCTCCAGAGACAGGCACCTGCCTGCACACCAGAGCCCCGCCGAGACACCACCGGCCTGGGGCCAGAACTAGCACAGTCAACCCTCACACACACACACACACAAACACACAAACACACACACACACGCACACAACCCTTTACTTTGGAGGAGTAGAGGGACTGACATAGGCCTGGAAGAAGGAAGACAGAGGTGGAGAGGGGGAGAGAGGAAGAGAGTCCCTGTTGAGAAGAGTCTCATATTGCCTCTCATCAGCATAAGGTGTCTTGGGGCTGGACTTAGCTTACAGTTGATTTGATCTGCAGCCTGCGATAAACCTGTTACCGATGAGGTTTGACTGCCTTGGAGACGACGTTGATTCCTGTCCATCGTTATGAATGACGCATCGTCTTACAAATTCAGCCTTTTGAGGAGGCCATGGCAGAGTATGACAGTTAATGGAGTCTCCCTGAAAAGCTTTGCTAAAGGATCAGGTTTAAATGGGTTCCTGGTTGCAGTGCATTTAATGAGATTTGAAAAACTAACATGCCACAATAAAGTGCTGCTTAAGGTAGGAAAATGTGTTTAAGAAACGATGGACTGATGAGAGCAATGCAATGGAATGCAGGATAGGACGCCGGATGCATTATAGGTCTATTTGTCTGCATTACATCAAGCCGAGTGGAAACTTCAGGAACATGAAGAGGCCATTTCACAGGATAGCCACCAAGACCCTGGAGAGTACTTGCACATTCAAACTATTCAGACCTATCCAAGCCTAAGACATCACTACTTCAACAGAGTATTGTTATATTTATTGCATTTGTTCAGATTCAATATAAGGACAACAGTGATTACAGAGGAAACAACACCTAGTGATAAAATGACAAAATTATGATTAATAATTTTTAGTAAAAATCATTGTCATTTTGTAAGCACTTTATGTACAAATGTAAGATAGAGCATGAAACTGCATTCACATGCTTTAAGCTACGAGCAGCAGTCAAGCAGCCTCACAAGCACTAATCTCCATCTTTAACAAATCATGAAGACAAAATCTCCAGTGTGCAACGCGACCGTGAGCTCTGACTCTGCTGATTTACTGCCCTGTACTCCCAGAGACGGCAGCACTGGTTAAGACAGGCAGCTGGCTGGCTGGCTGGCTGGAGGGGTGAGGCAGAGGGGCGGAAGCGAACCCTCACCCCCAATCAAAGGGGACTCTATGCAACCCCCTCACTCCCCCCTCCGGCAGCCCAGATCTGCGGTTGCTGGAAGGAGGCGGCAGCCCTTGTTTTCTGTAGACAATACAGACTGACACAAAGTCAAGCTGATAATTAAATTACATGCATTGCAGCAGCCCCAAGATACACCTAATCATTAGCACATGTGGGAAGAGAGAGAGAGAGATAGAGAGACAGAGAGAGAGGGAGAGTGGGGCTACAAATGTGTTGGGCTCCTTTATTTAAAACTCAGTCTTTTCTGTATCATATTTCTATGCAATAAAGATTAACGACAAGTGAAACATTAATGACTTGCTGTGTATGAAAAAAAAAAGAATGGATAAAAGAAACAATTCTTAGCAAGCTACGCCACTGATCCGACAGTTTCTTCCTGGAGGCTGTCCATGCACCCTTCTTGTGAGGAAAATTGTAAAAACTTAGAGGGAAAGTCTCAAGACTCTCCAGCTGGGCATGTGCCCGTCTATTAGAACTATGAAGGAACTCCGAAAATCCCTTTTTTTTTCCATGGATCACAGATAAAGTTCAAACTCTTTGGGGCAACAACAGCCAACAGTGAAACAATGACAGACCCACACACACACCAGACCCACACACACACACACACAAACACACAGGCTCTCTGTATTTCTTTAACTTTTGGTGCTGAAAAGACAGACATTTCTAAAAGCTTGTCCGTAGCAAAGCAAAAAAAAGGAAGAATTACAGTTACAAGGTCAAGGAAAGGAAGATATCAACAACAGCAGGGTATCTTCAACAGCACACAGTCAATCCACAAAAAAAAAGAAAAAAGGGAACAAAATGAATCACATGAAGGATAGGTCCCCTCCTCGGCTCCCCCACATTAGTTCCTAGTTTAGCTGCAGAGTCATTAAAATGTCCTTTCTGGATGGGGCTCCAGTGGTCCAGTCACTGTCCTAATCAGATTGGAGCTGCTCTGCTGGTGGACGCTGATTGCATAAGGCGCTCTAATTGACCCTCACGGTTTAATAAGACAATGCGGCAGGAGCTTGACAAAAAGTTATTAATTTTCACTTTGCTGAAGTCTCTGTCCCAATTACGTCCCCTGGCCTCGGCTCAGGCATGGTGTGTAACTCGATTACAGGACGTGCTTATTAGAGCTTGGCGGGGGTGAGGGTGGGGTGGGGTGGGTTGCGGTGCGGTGCGGGGGTTGAGGGGAGGAGGACGGTGCCTTAATGGGGTACACAAGATTGCAGCTCCACAACGGCAGCAGCAGCCGCACACACTGCTGCATCCGACTCCAACATCTCTCTGCCCTGGTCATGACAGGCACCCCAACCCAGCCAAGCCCAGCCAAGCCCAGCGCAGCTCAGCGCAGCACAGGCTCCATTGCAACAGCCCATCTCCATGCATCATTATCATACACATGAGTCTGATATGGCCAAGGGTGCCATTCGGGACCTGCAAACACCCATCCATAGGAATGACCCCCTGCTCTCCATTTGCATTGGCTGAGATGAGGAGACTTCTTCATCTCTTCACTTCTTCTCACAAAACTTTCTGGAGGAAGTCAAGGAGGTTGACCCGGCCGGCCGTGCACACTGCTCTCTGTGCTCCAAGCCAAGCCCAGGCCAGGGAGAGTGGTGATAGCACTTGCCGGGATTAAAGTTGGTAGAGTAAAAGTGTGAATGTTAGAAGCCATGTTCCTGTGAGGCTCACAGCATGCCAACAGCAATGGCACCGCTCCAGCCTCTCACTCTCAGCCCACTGACTCTTCACTAGGGGGGAGTCTGGAGAAGACAGCCTTTAAGGGAACCAATTGGGCCCAATTAGAGGTAATTGCTCAAGTCCATCACAGTTTGGGTTGAAGCTTTGGCCACTGCCAGGTCTTTCTCTCTCCCCCTCTCTCTCTTTCTCTCTCCCCCTCTCTCTCTTTCTCTCTCTCTCTCTCTCTCTCTCAGCCCTTTCCTGAGTTGGTGCCATCTTGTATACATCAGAGGCTGGTCAAAGGCTCTGAAACCTCGGTTTACAACCTTAGCTACCATAAAATGCATGGCATTCTGTCAGACAAGTCTGCACCATTCTCCCACTTGTACCATGATGTGTAATGGTAATTATTCACATTTAAGTTCTAGCATTTGATGTGTATGGTAATTGCTTTAACATCTGAATGATCATGCAACATGCGTTTATTATGCATTAAAAATTACAGTCAAGTAAAAACAGCAAATGAACAGCAGTAGTCTCAAACTGAATATCAATGAGGATATATTACTTATATTATTTATATTAATTTTACTCAACATCATTACAGTCTGAATATACACATGTAAAACCATTATTTTCAGCCTTTTACAAATTGCTGGGGTTTTAAAAGGTTATGAAACTGACCCTTAATACATCAATTACCATTTTCATTCCCAGCAAAATGATGTGTCAAACATAAACTTATAGTAACTGGATAGATATATAGATAGATCGATAGACAGATAGATAGATAGATAGACAGACAGACAGACAGACAGACAGACAGACAGATAGATAGATAGATAGATAGATAGATAGATAGATAGATAGATAGATAGATAGATAGACAGACGAACAGATAGATAGATAGATAGACAGACAGACAGATAGATAGATAGATAGATAGATAGATAGATAGATAGACAGACGAACAGATAGATAGATAGATAGACAGACAGACAGACAGATAGATATATATATAGATAGATAGATAGATAGATAGATAGATAGACAGACAGATAGATAGATGGTGTGAAACTAAAGGTGCAACGAGCCACTCAGTCAGACTTTGAAGTTGAGTTAAGTTACAGTAATGTCATGGCATATACATCATGAGGAAGAGTTGCAAGACTGAGATGCACAAAAAAAACATGAGGGAGAAAAACTATTCAGGCTAAGTCGACAAAAACAGATATCAAAACAAGTAGGAAGAAGCCTGAGATGGCGATTTGGATAGCCTGCAGTGCCCCAGCTCACCGCTGCACAGCCCTCAGGGGCCGTTTTAATGAAAGCACATGGAGACGTGCCTCAACCCCCACGTTTAAGGTTACCATTCATGATCAGAAGTGAAACGCGGCCCAACGCAAACACACCGTCCAGAGAAGCAGGGAGGAGGGGGAAGGGAGAAGGGGGGAGGGGTGGGGTGGGGTGGGGTGAGGTGGGGAGGATGCTGGGTGGATGCTCCAAAAGAAGGAGACAGAGAGCCATGCCCACTCAGCATCCCTCTCATGTTGCAGCACTGCCACGGGCAGTGCCCGGCCACGGGCTCCAAAACACCACACCGCACACACAAACACACACACACACCCACACACACACCGTCCCGCCGAGTGTTGCCAGAGTGACAAACAACCAGCAAGCAGCTGATTAATATTTCATGGTGGCACTTTTAGCTCGCAAAGGTATCAGGCGTGTCTGTGATGCCTCGGAGATGACTTAATGCTGAGACAACAAAACGAATCACTTCAAGAGTCGAGAGCCTCTGCGCTTTCATTTTGATTACACTTTTCTTGCTCTTTTTGGCAGAAATAGCCATGGCCATAAGTTTGTACACACACACACACACACACACACACACACACAGACCACAAGGCAGTACTGATGAAGCGGAGTCAAGTGAGGGCAACATGAGTGTCAGCTAAACATTGGTGTACAGTGTCACTCGGTTACAGAGCATTTACTGTTTCCGCTCATTGTTCTGCCTTCCAGATCGTCATCCGAGTTGGAGTGCGTTGACAAATTAGAACTAAATCAAGTCAGTGAAGAATGTAAAAATAAATGGCTTTCTCTCATCTATCACTGAGTGAGTGTACAGACGTTACAGACTGGAGTAAATATATCAGCTTACACAAGGTCTTGGAGCACATAGCCTGCACATGTTGCTATGGATCATGCCCATTTAAAGGCACAATAAACAAGACAAATAACTCTTGAATCATTCGATTATTTTTGTATTTATTTCAAAATGAAAGAGAGAGCAGCGAGTGGTGGTGGTGGTGGGGGACAGTCCTTTATGGGAGTGCTGAGCCCTGGGCTGTCAAGTGTCTGTTTTGTGTCGGCTCTTGGAGCTCATTTGAAACATGATAAAGCGAGTGTGAAATCAAAAGGCTGAGTGCCCCCCCCCCATGTGCTCTGCAGTCTGTATGCCGTCACCTGGCGTTCATGTTCTCAGGGAGGAGAGCCGCCCCCTCACTGGGCTTGTGGCTTCAGCCAGCACATTTCCACAGGCTTTTATTAAAATATTTACCCTCGGACTCTGTCGCATGCAGAAAATGAGAAGGCGGCCAATCAATAAACAGCAAAGTCCAATTATGCGAAAGTGCAAATTATAGATTCGACGAGATGCTGAAGACATAGGTGCTCCTCTCTCTCTCACCCTCCCTCTCGCTCTCTCACTCTTCCTCTCTCCATCTCACTCTTCCTACTGCTTCCCTTTCTCACATCCAAATATGAAATTCTAATGTTTTGAGCCACAAGCTATTTCAAAAGCAGTGACTGTGGAACCAAGACACTATTTAAATTTGCACATTTGGACACATACTTTTGCAGGGGGGGTTATGAAAAATGCATTTATTATTTTATTATTTTAATCGAACCTGAATTATAAAATGTGCCTACAAGTGATGCAAACCGAACACCAAGCCATCGTTGGTTTTGATTTCCATAAATTAATAGGTGTCAGCTGGTTGACACACAAATTACTTGTGCTGCCAAAATGTATACAGAATGTTTTCTAGGTTTCTGAATCAGTGTTTGTAAATAGCATTATAAACATTAATTTAGGGGAAAAAACTTAAAACTTAACTTAAAAACAAGCAAACAAAAAAAAAAAAACACTGGCAACTCCAAGAAAGCTGACTGTTTATCACATCCATAACACCAATAAATTAGCTCTAGAACTTGCATTTACAAAAATATGTATTTAATACTATATTTGCTCATGTTCTGTCACATCCATAACAAGGAATTGCCCCACTGCTAAATACTGACAGCTACTGGCTAAATTTTCCAAAAACCTTTCCGTTTTCTTTAATGGTGGTGCAACTTAAAAAAAACATATATATATATATATATATATATATATATATATATATATATATATATATATATATATATATATATATATATATATATATATATAATGCATTTACCTCTGCAGCAATTCATAAAACAATTGCTGCAGAAGTGAATAAAAGCATTTCTGCCACTACTTCCTTCAGTGCCTCTAAAGCAGTGACACCTGCTCTCTCAGGGTTTATATCTGATCAGCACAATAGAAACAAGCCTCTTGAAGCTTCACCAGTCCACACACAATCCATGGAGACATGGACTCACATGCAATACAAAACAAGCCAGGCAAAAGGGGAGGGAAGAGAATCCTTGCAGCGGGTATCAGGTGGTCACAGAATGAATTCATCAAGGAAAGGCATTACGCAAAAGGCCTGAGATTAGCACACTGCACCAGCCCCTGGGCGAGGAGAGGAGAGGGGAGGCATGGCAAGGCAAAGACATGCTGCTGGATTGGAGAGGCAGTGGGCTCCCCTCTGGCAAGAGGAGGGAGCACAAGAGAGTGCCGCTCCACTCCTGGGAATCAGCCATGGTGGAGGATTCAGCCTGACAGTTCACCTCGCTAGCGGCCGCCCTCCCACTGGAGAAACACCATATCTCTCTCTCTCTCTCTTAGGCCCTTCAGGCCAGGCTCTCGCACTCCCTCCTGCTCATGTGGCCTGCATGGCAGACTCTGCTCAGAGCGCACGCATCACTATGGGACCCGCAGTCCCACCAAACAGCCAGGATTAATACCATTCAAGTGTGTAACCTTTGCCATGCTGACCCGTGCACTGTTGAATATTTATGGCACCTCTGCGAACAGCGTGCTGGTGTGAACTGTTCAAAAAGAAGGGAGATGGAAAGACATGCGCCATCACCGAGATGGCAAACAAAAGAACAAGCGCTTGTGAAAGAGGCAACCTGTCGAGGCAGGGCTTTTAACATGTACATTTATTAATGTGAGTGGGAAAGCCACCATGGAATATGATGTAATGCACAGGGTCATGCACACAAAAATATCCCTGACTCCTGCAATGAGATCCTAGCAGCGCTGGGCTCGTTTAGGCTTCCTTCGCTGCCCTCTTTAAGGGGGGGCTGTATTCAAATGCAGAGCAGAAGTTAAGGGGAGCAACACTAGTGTCACATGTCAGCACTCAGCGCGATAGCAGCGCTACCTTCACGTGGATCGCGCTCCTGCAGAGGCGTCAGAACTTTAAAGAGATGCTGTGAATAATGAGAAGAAAGACACAGAGATAACTGTTGCAAGCACACTACAAATAGTACACAGCAGCAAAGTTCATTATCACCAACACAAATTTCCGGAATATTCTCTAAAGCCATTGAAGCTTTTCTTCTAGAATGACAAAGTCGCAGAGGTCCCATTCACTCCACACCAATATAGAATCCTCAAAATAGGAAATGGGGAGGATTGGACAGACTGCATCTGTCTCTCACTCCACACAGCTGATTCTTCATTTTCCATTGTTCACATTCTCTCTTTCTCTCTCTCTATCTCTCTGTGTGTGTGTTTCTTTCTCCCTACTTTTCCTACATAAATTATTGACTGGCTAATTTAGTCTGGAGCTCCAGCAAGACACGCTAGCCTCTGAATGACAGCTTTATCTATTAGACTAAGGCCAGTGACAGCCCCTCTTCCGGTGAGTTTGTCTGAGTGTGAGTGTGTGTGTGCGTGTGTGTGTGCTTGAGCTGAGAAGATGGTTTGCTATAGTGTGTGTGTGTGATGGTGGTGGTGTATGTGTGTGTGGAGAGGGCTCAGTCTCATTCTCAGTTGCATTAGCACAGAAGCAGGACTGGGACACATCAACATCTTAATCAATACGCGAGAGTCAATTACGGAGGAAGCGCGTGCTTAAGCAAGATCTGATTATTGGGTTCATGTTCAGTCCACCAAATGGACCGAATCAATGAGAGGCGATATGTGCCATATATCTCCCACTGCAGCCGTCCCCTCCTCACCCCCTGGTCCCCGCGGACCTGATGGACCCAACAAGAAAGAGAGTAGCTGACTGACTGAAGTGACACCAGCACAGGATTTATACTCGCAACCCATGAGCCACTGCGACCAGAGTGCCATTCCCCACTGCTGCCATAGGTAAAAACACCACCTAGGAGGACCCAAACAGGCCGAAGATGGGATGGAAAAGACGTGCCATGAATACGCTTGAATCCTAAATTATTATTCTATCCTCCAGTCTGCTAATTTGAACCTATTACTGTAACTAAAGATAATAATGATGAAAATCAGCTAAAATAAAAGTAGCTTAGAAAATATTGTTATTAAAAAAAATTAACAAATCTGTCATCCTAAACTGGTATATTTCAAATTATTTGTAGATATCGTTTAGGTCCTTGTTATTGAAGAAATATGAATGATCAAACCAAATGATCTTTTCTGTCAAGAGCAAGAGCAAGAGCATTTTATTTCCTTCCTGATCTGAAATGGATTCTCTTCCCTCTTCATCTGGTCATCATGCCATCTCTGTGAGCGCACGGGTTCCTGCCCCCTGTGCGGGTGTGCTGCTGTGACCATGAGAATGAAGCAGGGATTGTCTGGCCGTTCATCTTTGTGTTTTCCAGTACTTTACATTTACTGTCATATTTGCTTTCATTCGCCATTCTGTTTGGTCTCTGCTCCTGTCTATATTCTGTCAGACCGCCTGGGCTCTCCACAAGTCAATGTGCTCCTGTCTCTGTGTGTGTGTGTGTGTGTGTGTGTGTGCGGTTGTATATCTGTGTGAGAGAGTATATTTGTGTGTGTGTGTGTGTGGTTGTATATCTGTGTGAGAGAGTATATTTGTGAGTGTGTGTGTGTTGCCCCCTCTTTCCCACTGCTAGAGAGTGCTCCTCTGTAGCCTGGTGCATGCACTGCACTACAGCTAATCTCATTTATTTATTTTCTTTGCTGAAAAATTAAAGCACAAAAGGGGGGGACACAACAATAGGAGAGAGAAAATAGGGGGTGATGAGTAGACGGGGTGATAGTAGAAGAGAAAAAATCAATATCCAAGACATTTTTTTAACTTTTTTTTTCTTTTTTTTTTTTTTTTATCTCGTAAGCTGCCAAACATCACCAGTGAAAACCTGCACGAGGCAGCCACAGCCAGAGGGTGAATCAGAGAAGTATTGATTTGATTATGTAAAAGCTCTGTGGAACCCTGAGCCAGATGTACAACCATCTCCTCACCTAAGTCCTCAGGGAGAGCACACTGGTTTTGGAGACGGGAAGGGAGAGGAAAAAGAAAATCTTTATGTTGTCCCGGATAAAAGCGTGATTATATCCCTCACAGCCAAAACCATTTTTTGGTGCTCTCCTCCACAAATACTTTTTTTCCATTCTTCTCTCTCTCTCTCCCCCCTTTTCTTCCCTTTCATTCTCTCCTTCCTCTCCTTTCTTCCTGAGTTCACTGGGATGTAATTAACGCCCTGGTGCTGGAGAGGAGAGGGGTTGGGACCCCAGGGAGAAACCCGCTGAAGCGAGGTGTAGGAGGCTACCTGGGAGTGGATTTACCACCGTCAGGGTGCACCCTGCCTTGGCTTCACAGGAGAGAAAGAGAGAGAGAGAGAGAGAGAGAGAAAGAGAGAGAGAGAGAGAGAAAGAATAAGAGAGAGGGTTAGAGAGAAAGAGAAAATGAGAGAGATGGAGGGTGAGGGAAAGAGAGAAAGAATGAAAAAGGGAGGAGAGAGGGGGAGAGAGGGAGAGACAGAGTGAGAGAGAGAGAGACAGAAAGGAGAGGCAAGCGAGGGGTAGAGAGAAAGATCCGGTATGCTTGCATTCTGATCTGTGGCACCCTCTTCTGGACCATCTCTCCAACTTAGTGAGCACATCAACAAAGACAGTGAGGAGGAGAAGCAGAGATATACAGTGGCTGTTTATACACACACACACACACACACACACATGCACATACACACACAAAAAAAATAAAAAATAAATTAAGTTGGGATTTTTTTGACAGAAGGTAATGGACAAAGGTTGTCTGTGAGTCTCTGTCACTATATCACTGCGGTTCACATACCCAGGTGGTAGTTGGCTGAATCCTAACCAGGAGTTTGGGCATGAGATGAATAAGAAGGGGTGAGTTTGGGGGGGGGGGGGGGGGTAATCAGACATGATCAAATAAAGTAAAGCAGTTGTGATTCTCTAGGATTTCCACTGTTGGAGGGGCATCAGAGGGACTAATCATCAGTTTAAAAAGGCAGAAGACACCAGCGTATGGCTGACTAGCTAGTGGGCAGGGACTAATTGGGCCACCTTTTAAAGAGGCCTTTACGTCTGACGATCATGAGTCCAAATTAGCTACCCGTAATTACGATTCCATCTCTCCGAGCTCCACTGGATTCTGGAACATTCCACCAAAAAGTCATTATAGGTGGGCTTGTGGTGATCCTGTAAAATAATAATCAGATCACAGGGACGATTCGGCTTCTCTATAGGATATGAGGTTTCATCGTTTTTTTTTTCACCCTGTAAGTGATTAGATGTATAAAAACTGGAGCTGGAATAGCATAAGTCATTAGGGCTGCTTGCTTTCTGCCCATCTCTCTCTTTTTCTCTTTTTTCCCCTCTTTCCCTCCCTCTCTTCATGCACATTTGAGTCCTCTGGACTTCCCGTGAATTTTAAGTGGGCTAAATGTTTGTTCATTCAGTAATGCAGAGCAGATTCGAGTGGAATGATATCCACACCGTTACCAAGAGGCATGGCAGCCTAATGGGACCCACAGTGCGAGCCAGAAAGGGAAATGATCAGGTGGTTTTTAGAACACAATTAGTTGCAGAAAATGCTTCAGACTATAGACTCCAAAATATACTGGATAAATTTGGTAGTGGTAGCATTAGTTGTAAAATCGGTCATTATATCTAATACTGTTAAGCATACTCTTAGTATTATTTTTATTGTAAGCATAAGCATTTATTTTCTTTGGTCACTCTTAAAATCAATGTTGTATATATGGAACTATATTATAGCTAGTTATGCTAATAGAATTTGGTAAATATTTACTGGATAAATGCACAAATTTATAATAACCTCTCTACAAATGTGGACGTGCAACTAAAAGAACTAATGCACTGATGAGATCAGGGTCAGTAATATTAAAGATCTTCAATTATATATCAAATCCTCATTTTGAGTATTTTTTTCATTAAGATTTTTTTTAAAATCACAATCTGTATTATCACCATGTTATCTTTCTTATTTCAAAAACTTAGCAGATGTTGGGAAGAAGAAGATGTAGGAAAATGGAGGCATCTACAATTTAAATTTTAAAGACTGAAATGATAACAGTTGGATTAAACTAATAAAAATGGCTTACTACCCTTCCTAGTAGAGACAATAAAGTCTACTGCAAATTCTATTTCAGTATGTCACCTAGCCTATATGAGCGTCAGAGGGATTTTTAAGACGGAATCATCAAAAGCTTTTATTTTCCCATAAGGATTATTAGCAGTTTCAAATTAGATTTTGTGTGAAAGAATGCATGCTTTCTGACCTAACTGGCATCGACTTGTTGGAGAGTAAACATCAATGCCAGATGCACATGATCATATTAGTGGGCTAATCAACATTGATCCTCACGTGGAACCAAATGCATGCAAAGGTGACTTCCTCAACGAAACAGCATTGCATCTGACATGATGCCTAACCTGGTCACAGAGCCTCACACACTCCACTCCATTCCCGCTCGCTCATTCTCTTCTCGTCTGCCCCCAGCGCCCTTGGAAAAGACTTTTCTCACATTTTCAACAACGGCAGTTCACAAAGTCCTGTGATTGGATGACATTGGGAGGTCTTAATTAGGCTGGGGTTCACATGGTGAATGGGCTCTTCTTCAGTAAGACCATGTCTGCAATAAAGATCATTCCTGTTCATTTAAAAATATCTTTTAATGATCACTCCCATACAAGCAGCAGCAAACTCAAAATAATATTCCTTCCATCAGCATATCTCAAAATCAATTTTAGCAGAGATTCCTGCACCAGTTATTAATTTAATAACTTTGACATGTTAATTAGCAGTGTTAGTGAATAATATAACACTGATCAGGCATCATGTCCCTGATTACAATACAGGATTTTATATATATTTATATTACCTAAACAGCTAGTTGTTGTTATTTTAAGGCAATTAAACACCAGACATCACCTTTGATAACAATACAAAAAAAATCAATTGCTGGGATTTGTATACTTGTAAATAGCTCATGAAGCTGAATAAAAGTCCTGTTTTGATCAAACGATTTCATAGAGATTGATATAAAACGGCTGCCGCAGAGAGCAGTTGAAGACAAGGAAAAGCCTAGCAAATTAGTCGATAAAAAATTCAGTCTTTCGAGTTTCCCACTCCCTTTCTGTGCGTCTCACTCACTCTGGATTGTAGGTGCTCTTTTCATCTGTATTTGATCTTTATCATACAAGCCTGACACATATCAGATAATTCTTTACAGTCAAGATAAGGCTGTAGTGTATTAAGTGTTCCAGCCAGGCAAAGCCAAGGGAGAAAAAAAAAGACTCAATAAAATGCAATTAATAACAGTTCACTTCAGAGTGAGTTAGATGCTGTCCAACTCTGTGTCAGCATAATGTTGGGCTACATTTAATAACTGTATTCTGCCCATAAATACACCGCAGTGACTTTCTCACAGGGCCCTTGCTTTGCACACAAGCATCAACGGCACAATGGTGGCCATTGGGTGTATGATGGATGGATGTGACGGACAGATCTAGACCAAGCCACACACTCTCCCCCACCCACCATCGGCTCGTGCCATTAGTCACGAGAGCTGACAGGCCTGACGAGGCGGCGTCACCAAAAGCCCATCCGTCACGCCGCGCTCGCCATTCTGGGTCGTCCAAGGCTCTCTCTCCTCACTGAACAACACTAACGTCATTTAGACGCCTGGCGGAAGTGCACTACTCTGGGCCCCATCCATCTAGCGCAATCAGCACCTGGGTGAGGCGCGCACCCGCACTGAATTAAGACCTGCTAAGTGGCTTTACTGGGGCAGTTAGCAGGTAATGAACTGCTGTGGGCTTCAGCGGAGCGGCAGGAGGCCACACCGGACCACTCAGTGGACTTATGAGACGTCTCTGAGGGTAGAGCCAGGCCAGTGGGCCGCTCATGAGCTGTTAAATACACTATGCTGGATTAAAGCAGCTGAAACACAGCGACATATTAATACTATTACAGATTTTAGGATGAAGTTCCACACGAACCACAGCTACTGAGGACAATCTGTAGCAGTCACATTGACTGAGTGTGAACTGTGACCTCTCCAAATATACTGACAAGTTGCAGTAATGGTTTATATTTCTCTGACTGTGCTTTTGATGTGAAGCTGGCATCAATGTTTTGGAATGTATTGGTAGTTGGATGACAGATTTACAACCTTACCTTGGAATCATTTAGTATACATTGCCTTGTTTTCGAGTTAGAGATGGAGAATTCCAGAACTTCAAGAAAAGCTTATCAAAAGGACTCTGGAAATTTTGGATATTTTTTTTTTCTATTTTTTTCAGACCTTAACGATAAGAACCTAGTGTCCACATTCAACAGTGCTACAAAGAAACACTGCATCTAATATTGAGGTTTTGTGACATAGCTTATCTAAAGTATTCAAAATGCCCCACACTGGGTGACATTATGAATTCATATTTTAGATCACACATACCTGTTAATCATGATGGTTAATTAGCTGTTGCTGAGTCCAGTCAAAGGGTTAGAAAAGTCTTGATCTTTATATTGTTTCTATTTGTTAAATCCTCTATTCAAAAACGTTGACTCTGCATGTATTGTATAAAGTCCTGATTTTCACTGTCCTACCTCCCACATGTTCACAAATTATACAAATGATGGTGCTGTAAGCCATGAGAGAACTGTGCACTGACTGGAGGTTAGAAAAATCACAAATCAGAGTCTGTCAAGTCTGGAGAGTCTGGAGAAAGGCTTTCTTAATCTTCCCCTGGGGGAGTTCTGGGCCCGGCACAAAGGTCTAATTTTTGAAGGATTTTAAAGTCTGACATACTTTTGTCATAAGGTCTGTGCAAATCCCACAGGGCCCTTTTCCAAGGCAGTCCCACTGATCTGCTGGAGAAAGTATGAGGGTCAGTGAAGGTGCAGCAAACACACTCTCCCCCTATTGACGCAGACCAACGCTCTGAAAATTAAAACACCGGGAGGAAAAACAAGCAATGCTGCATTTTTAAAGCCAGTCCTACTCATATAAAGAGAATAAAAGGCACTGTATGAATGGCAATAAACTTGGGATAATGACCTCGAGATGCCAAAGCAATATTTTTTTCTCCCAACTTTTAATTGCGGTTGCATTTCGCCTCTCACCGTTTCATGTTATGGGGGCTGTGTTTAAGAGTCGGCGCAGCTGCGAGGAGGGAAGGGACAGTATCCTCGGGCGCTTTCGTGGCCCAGCACGGGGGAGAGCGAGTCGCCGTGCCAACGCCGAGGACTTGGATTCATTAGCCGCTTTAGCAGCGCAAACATTACCTTACATGGCGACGCCGTGTTTTGGCTCGGACCCCCTGACGCCTTGCTTCAATTACCGGGGGGAATCAAACATTGCAGGTATGCTACGCACAGCGTCTTTATTAAGGGAGGCAGAGAGAGGGAGAGACAGACAGACAGAGGAGGAGAGAAAGTGAGAGGGGTTGGGGAAGAGGGTGAGAGGTAGAACAATGAGGAATGACGAAACGGAGAGAGGCAGTAGAGGCAGAGAATGAGAAAGGAGGAGAAAGTGATAAAGAGAGAAATAGAGAGAAAAGAGAGAGAGAGAGGGAGAGAGAGAGAGATTGGGCGAACAAGTGAAAGACCTTTTATGACAGACCAAAGACTGTGACTATGCAACTCAGCCATTGTAAAACAAAAGAAAGTGACATTTTGGCAAATAGTAGCATTCAGGGTAAATTATGTGGTTTTTACCAAGCGTTACGCACATTGTTCTTTTTTATAGAATGTTCCTAACTTTCATTTTATGTGACCTGACAGTCTTGTTAAAATGTCGAGTAATATTAGAGAGAACTGTGTGTGTCACATTAGGAGGTTGGAACCCAATCCTGGTTCAGCTTGAGGAACAGTGATAGGCTCACTGTCCAACACTATCACGACCCTGTGATATATTTACAATCTGACTGATGTTGTAACTTCAGCTCCAGATTAAAACATTCACCACAAATAAAAACAGCAGATACCCTTTGTGTTTGTGTGTGTGTGTGTGTGTGTGTGTGTGTGTGTGTGTGTGTGTGTGTGTGTGTGTTAGGGCACGCATACAAGAGAGAATATGCAGGAGAAATTCTCTGGACATCATGTGAGTATATAAGTGAGTATACAAGTAACATCTCAGGTGAGTATACAAGTAACACTCACCACAAAAGGAAAGTACAGGTTTGTTATTATGTAATTACATACTCCATATTACACACACTAAAAGACCAGTGTTTCCATAGCAGTGATTTGTGATATGCTATCTTATTCAGCTACCTTATGTTTCGGGTATAACGATTCAACAGGGAAGTAATTACTTTTCCTGTGCATTTTTTTCAGATGCTCACAGTAACTGAACTAAGACTGTGGTGACTTATGCTTGAGAAAACCAACTGACCTCTAGAATGAAATAAAGTGAATGATAAATGAGGTATTTATTCACTCACTACTAGACTCATTACTCAAGAGAAATCCAGTCCCTTTTTCATTAAATAAAAAACAGAGATATTTTACACAGAACTGTGACACATGGCCATGCATACAACAGTAGAATGGACACAAGGATCAGGGTCCTTACAGGAAGAAGGTTCTGGAATGTGACTGGCTCTGGCATGGCTCCTGACTGCCATATATGCTACAGGCTGCTATCCATGAGTGGTGATCCATCCCATAGAGGTGCAGACTGGAGTTTGACCGAACATCATCATAAGCACACCACTCATGCACAGTGTGCCTGGTCCTCTCCATGACTCACATAATATTCCACTGTGTTAATTTTATGCCTGCAAAGTGCAGCTTTGACACAGTATTATAAAAGTTTATAGAGTGTCCCGTCAGCTCTTTAGCAACATCACTTATGCCAGCCGGCATCCAAAATCAATACAATATTTTTCTCCCAATAAATAATGTAGGCCTGAAAAGGGTCCAAATGTACGCATCGACAGTTGGCTGCAATTAGGCCTGTGGCCGGTAACAGATGACAGTCGCCCCCCTCTCTTACACATCAGCAGAAAATGAAGACGTGGAAGACCACTTTGTCACCGATGGAGGGAGGACCTGGAAATGGCTCCTAATGGAAAAAGGGCCTCGGCATGTGCTTGCTCCAGCACTTTCTAAGAGAAAGACAGCCAGGAGCTGCCCAATGTGAATGGGGCTCGCCATCACTACCACCACCACCACCACCATCACCACCACCCCCACGCCCACCCCCTTTAATATCCTTTGGCCAGCCATGGACGGAGCGGGGAGAGGGAGGGCAGTGTACCTCAGCTTGGAGGCAGCAGAAAATTGTATTGATCCTGGATGAGTTTTGAGGAAGTGATAAAGGCATGGTTGTGATGTGAACACTAAACCAAATAAAATAAAAAAAAAAAAAATGAAACAGACTTTGTAAAGCCTGTCTATGCCCGAATAGACACAATGGGGCCTGCTGTCCCATTAGGGGTTTGAGATTTCAACCCTACCCAGGTCTTAATACCTGAACCGACCATAGAGTTCTCTTATGCAGCCACATATGCACTGAGCAGACAAGCCCATAGCAAATCCCTCTTCATTACCTGCTCTTGTCTTTGCATTATGTCATTGGCTATACACTAGAACAACATTAATGCCTGTAAACAAGCACTTGTTGGCACCGGCGTGCTGGGTGCTAGGATGACATCAGTCCTGAGCTGGGGCTCATGTCAGGAGCACATGATGGAGCGGACCAGGGAAACATTTATATCGCAGATTCACTGTATCGACCCACCCCGGAGGGTGTCAGAGGAAGAAGAGTGGCTCTCTTAACGTTCCTGTGTGCACGCGTACACACCCAGGCACACACACACACATACAAACACACACACACAGACAGACACACACACACACACACACACACACACATACAAACACACACACAGACAGACACACACACACACACACAATGGCATGGTGTGTATTGGTCAAGAGTCTGGGTTCTTTATGATGATTGTTTTATCAGCAGCCCTGTTCCTCAGTCTGTCTCTGCTCCCTCCCTGCGGGGGTTAGACTGCGAGGATGACCCTCATTTTCCCAAAGCAAAGTGTTCAGTATTGATCAGGTGCAATGGACAGCTCGTGACACTGGTTAATTTACTGGCCCTGGGAAGGTTCATTATTTCCCGTCACTCTTGAACCATCACAGTGACCTTTTCCAGTCCGCCTGGCCTCTACTCAAAATGTTTCCAACCACAGCATGTGAATTATCAAACACACTCAGACTAGAAAGCAATACCAGTCCAAATGTTGCTGTCCTCAACTCTTTATAGATTCCCCCAGTTAAGCTCTGCATAGAGAGCCATAGAGATGCAATGTGCATGAAGGTTGGTGCCCATTTTGCACCCAGGACTTTTCTGATATCTCATACATGCAGTGTAAGCTCTAGGCAACAGACAGCAGACTGATGGCCCTCCAGTCATCGGATACAATGGAGACCTTATCATAACAAAGACAGATTCTGTCTGGTGTCACTCTGTGCTCCATCAGAGTTGTGGATGATTGAATGGAACTCAATATCTGCTCTGCCTGTGAACAGGATGAAATCGATGCTAAGCCGGTCACTTGTGCACAGACTGGGGAGGATGACAAGGTCAGAGGAGTACGTCTGCGGGTGAAAGGCCGGTACACTAACACAGAAAGGTCAAAGCCATCATGGTCAACATTTGTGAAGTTCAATTATCAGACTTAAGTCAGGGCACACAGGCAGACTAAACTGAAGTCCCTGCTCATACTCCACTGATAGAGAACACAAAACAAACAGCATGAATGTGAAACTTAATCCTAGAGGGAAAAAGTGCATTCATAAATCATTTGATAGAGAGTGCAGGCAAAAGAACTCACATCATTTCACATATTTGGCAAACTTCAGAACAAAGCCGAGGTGTTGTTAATCTCAATTTTGGCAAGTGTTACATGGCTTTGTGTCCCTCTGGTATTTTCAGGTTGTTTTTCCCCCCCAACAATATCTTTTTTATATGATTTGTTTTCTTTCATGTTTTCCCCTGCTCTTTTTCGCCGTTTCTGCTGCAACTGAGCGGGGCGGCTCGGCCTGAGGATTCAGAGGTAATAAATCTGTGAGGTGTCATCTCTGCCTCTCCTCCCCTCTCTCTCGTGGCTGGCATCGTGCGCTACGCCACTTCTGATTAGCGCTCCCCACCCCACACCCAGAACCAGTAGACAGGAACAAACTGATTACTGCCGATCTTCAGGGGATTGAAGACACCAAACAGGAGGATTAGATTAATATATTAACTGTTCTCCTCTCTCGCATCCCTCCTTCTATCAGCTGCATGTACAGAGACTTTGTCATTTTTTTTTTTTTTTTTTAAAAGAGGGGATTGGCGGTTGGTTGAGAAAAGGAGGTGGAAGGGAACGAGTGTGGCATATTTTATCTTCAGATAAAATGAAATAAATAAATAAAGGATCTATGCCCCCCTCCGCCGCTCAAGTCTCTCCCAAGGTGCGGGATCTGTCACTGATGATAGGTGCAGAGAGGATGGGGAGCCCTTTGAAGTTTTTCGACATAAAAGCGCAAATAATGCAAACGGATCCCTTTCAGCCTCTCATATGAAATTAGGAGTCGGGCGCGGGAGAAAGGGGGAAGGAAGTTGGCCTCCGCAGCCACACCTAATCACTCTGACGGCAGCAAAGGATTCGATGTCGGCTCCACCGGGAGAGCAAGGATTAAGAGGGGTGGGCCACAACTTCATTACACACACACACACTTATACACACACACATGCAAACTAGAAAACAAAACAAATTTTGAAAACGAAACAACAAAAAAAGTTTGCCATGCTCAAATCAATGCAACACTAGTGTACACTCATTCCAAGTAAGCAGAAATGTAGCTTTGACACGCAACAGTGGTCAGTATTCTGCCTTATAAAAGTCAACAAGATGACAGGCAGAAATCAATTGCTCTGACCACACGAACTGGCCCTCATATTCATCAGCTGGCAGGTCGGAGGCCCAAACTGAAGCCAACACAAGCAGAGGCCTCCTCAGCCTGCAGTCAAAGAGCGAATCTCTCCTTCTCACTACCCATGTTAACTGCCAGCTAAGATAAAGGGATTTAGGGACTCAAAAGAAGCAAGATGACATGACATGAGCTGTCTTTATGTTGAACAAGAACTGAAACCCTGACTTATTAGGTGTTCAAGACAAGTCTAATCACATTTTAAAGCAAATCAACGGGAGGGATAAAAGTCGAGAGAAAACAGTGTTAATGTTTCATGATGGTCTCACAAACAAATCGATATGGTAATGTAACGGGCTGAGGCGCCAGTTGACGGTGTGGCAGATCTGGTCTTGGGAAGGAAAGTGGGGTGTGTGTGTGTGTGTGTGAGTGTTGTGAGCGGGGGGAGTGTCAGCACGCAGCCATCCTGTCTCGGCAGGTCAGGTACACTCTGACATTTGTGAAGGTTAGGGATTGTAACTGTCTGTCTGTGTCAATCACTCCATTCAAAGGTCATATGCAGACCCTTTTTTATTAATTAACTGCTCAAATGTCTGCATTGTGTGTGTGTGTGTGTGTGTGTGTGAGTATGCGAGTCGGGCTGTTTGTCTGGTGTGTGGGAGTATGTCTCTGCTGTGCATGTATAAGTTTGCCTGGATGCCACCATGGAGGTCACAGGTGATCCTGTCCTGCGGGTTCAAAGTCCACTCAGTAAAATCTCCTCCCTGTACTGATGCAGACATCAATTTACTTTACCCCGCTCAGCACCACAGGAGAACAGAAAGCATTTCTTCTGGAACACTCCCAACACGAGTTGTTTGTTGTCATTTTAAAGGTACACACCTTCAGCCTTCAGGAACCATGTCAGGTAAATGATTTATCTCTTCCTTTAGTTGTTACAATAGCCCCATGGCGACCTGTGACCTAAGTGCGTTTATGTTTTTTTTTTCTTCCTGCACTCTCTCTCTCCCTCCCTCTCTCTCTCCCCCTCATGAATGAGCCTTTGGAGTCTCAAAAAAAACAACAGCAGCACGCCCTGGTCTTTCTCCCCGCTGGGAGCGGCAACAATGGCCCTGAAAGGAACAATGTGGCTGCACTCAAAGCCCCTCTTTAAGCACTCCCTGAGCCGAGCCACTGAGGCCTGAGTGAGCGCTGGCCTCCTCGGCAGCCATGAAATAATAATGAGCCTCCACTTCCTCCTTCAGCTGCGGAGCGGCGGAGGACCCTCTCTGGCCCTCTCCCTTTTCCATTGTCGCCAGGCACAGGAGAGATGCTGCCAGACCCAGAGAGTTTAATGGGGAGCAGTGGGGTGGTGGGGCGGTGGGTCGACACAATAGACTCAACCTAAAAAGGCTCTAGCATGAAAATTTAATTGACTTTTTGTCTTTTTTTTCCATCTCTCTCTTTGCGACGGTGAGCATGCTAAATGACAAGAGGGACAGGTGCTTTCCAACTCTCTCTCTCTTTCTCTGTCTCTCTCTGCTGTTCTTCTAGTCCCCTTTGGACTCTTCATCTCTGTCTCTGTCCCTCTCCCTCTCCATTCCAACATCTTAGTGAGAGAGCCAGTCCTTCAGGTGTGTCACAGAATCACTCCTGCAGGCTGCAGGCACTCCAATTGGATTACCAGCCCAAGGCCCAAAGTCCTGTGCACTTAACAAACAGAGATGCACTTAAGGGAGCCCACAGGCTGCTTTAGGCCCGGGCAGGGAATGGGGATGGGAAGGACTGGCCAAGACCACAGGGGTGGTGTAAGATGTCGTATACCGGAAGAGCCATCAGTCCAAGTTAGCCTACTGGAAGAGGCGTGAACTCAGAGAGCCCAGTGTTTTTTTTAAGTGTCGTGAAGTGCTCAGCCTTTCCTCTGTGGCTGCCAGAGCAAATGGCTTCAGCAGCCGACTGCCGGAGCTTTTACCGTATGTGGTTATTGATAAACAAGCCCACTCCACCGACTCACAGGCAGCTTTGTGGCGTTTAGAACATCAGAACATTTAACAGACCTTGCATACAGGTCAGGAATAAATAGTGGCGCTCCAGGCAGTTTAGAGAAACACATTTCTGTTTTGGTAGCAGATGTTTTCTGCTATAGCTTATCTGTGCCACAAAGTGATGGTTCATATTAGAATGAAAATCACACCCTGAATTAAAGCAGGCGGCCTGACCCGAGTACGGCCCTCATCAATTCCATAATTATGAAGCTGTATGCCTTTACAGTTCAGATGCAGTGAAGTTCATTATTGCAGGGTGTGTGTTTACTTGTGTGTGTGTGTGTGTGTGAAAATGTTTATGCTTTACGCAAACAAAAATTGAACCCATCCTCACTCGTTTTCTCAAAGAGTTGAAAAGATCAACAGCCACGTGAAAGTTGGGTGGATGAAAGTTTCCTACGGTTCAAAAGGTCCCTCTATGAGAGAGAACCCTTCTCTGCTCCACATCATGCTAAAATGATTGGTCTCTAATGGATTTGATGAAAGTAACATTTTGAACTTGACCTTCTTCTCTTTTTCCTCTTGTTATGGAGCTTTTACGACCCGTTACTCACTGTTTCTCATAACTGCCCATGAACCCAGCCATACCATTTTCATCTAGAGACATTTTATTGTGCTATTTTAATGTCCTCACATTAGTTATTTCACTGTACTTTCCCTTTGTTTAAACTCCTTTTGAAGAAAAGATTGTGAGTTCACCAGAATGAACCTGTGTTTCACAGTTTAGCACTTCATTCTAACGCAAAAATATATTTGCATTTCTGTGGCCAGAAAAAATATAGAAATTAATCGTGCAAACTGCAAGTCTAATGCAGACATCCACTTTCAAGCATGCTCACTACAGCACAGAAATTATTCACAAGGGTGTCACAGACATAAGAGGCAAATGTGGAGCGCTCATCTCCAAGAGCAGGCGGAGTGGAGGGAGCATCCGGCAGTGGCCATCTCCAGCCAGCTGTCAGACATGGGGGCCACATTGAGAACAGGCCTGGGAGACAGCACTCCCTGAAGCCTCCTCTCTGGCGGCCTGGGGTAGAAGCACACTGTTCCATAGGAATGGGTTTATGGAAATGGGGGTTAACCGGAGCGCTGGCAAGCCTCTGATAGGGAATCTGCGATGCGCTGACACATGCCGCCCCAAACCCGTGTTACATGAGAGGGAGGTCACCGCCCGGCCTAATCACGGCCGTGACATGACACGCTGTAGGTTACCCCTCCATGTTAAATATTTATGTCAGCTCCACTGCGTGGCTCGGTGAGTGCTGTCAGGCCCACTTTTGACACCTCTCCTTTCTCTTGCTCTCTCTTTCCCTCTTTCCCCTCTCTCGCTCTTACTCTCTCTTTCTCTGTCTGTCTGTCTTTCTCCCCACAAAAATGCTGATTTAATTTGTGTCTAAAGTAAGCGTCATGAAAATTCATCAAAGAGGGTCATGTCTGACACCACAATTAATAGCAGACATTCATTCAAAGACAGTGTTTCAGATACCAAATTTTTCTGCTGGGTTTATTTTTCAGTTCAGTTTGTGTCCATTGAGATCAAAGACAAATATACTGACTGATGTATTGGCATATAACATACTGCTGTCTCAGTACCAACATTGTTTGTTTACCAACATTTTGCTTTATTCACAGGGTCATACTCAGATTCAGTCAATGATTCTGATGAAATTGGCCACACTGTATAATGGAAGATAAATACATTGAAAATAGGTACACCATCATAAAAAAGTCAATCCCTGTGCACCCACTTAGACTAGATCAATCACATTAATAAAACTTAGCACTTAAATCTACATCAAATGTCCAGTCAGAACTGAGCTTATTGGCTCAGAGCGGGTTGGGGGGCAATCATCATGACTAGCGGGACGACGGGTGTCAGGGTATTCTAATGAGCACACGAATACATTTCTTAAGGCACGAGCCACTGGACTGGTCCCTGCCACCCATTCACCCAAACTGGGACTGAGCAGAACTCACCCCCCCACCAACCACCAACACACACACCCCACCCCACCCTTCCCAGTCTCTGCCTTGTAGAAAGGGTTAAAAAGATTAATCAATGTCAATGTCTGCTGCTTTGAAGCCAATAAGGTGCAGACAGCCAGGGCCATGCCCAACAGAACACCACTTTGTTCAGTCTCAGGGCTGGCCCTGGGCCCCCACGCCTGTCAAGCCTGGTTGCCGGAGCCCATCCGCTCTTCCCCAGTCAGCTCACCGCTCCTCCCTGCTTGACCTATTATTTGATATTTGACCACTCGGTTGCAAGACACTTGCTCTTTGGAGCTGAAATGTCACTGGGGCATCTTGTCAGCTTGGAGACACCTCGGCCTGACAAGCGGTTTTACTTTGGTGTGCTACAGGGCAGAAAATGCACGGGGCCATGGCTCCGACGGCTCGCTCGCTCGCTCGAAGGAAGAGGAGGAAAGGGGCGGCAGGGGCAAGCCATCGCCTGGGCACTGCTTGAGACCAGGGAGCCAGCAAATGGCTGAAGGTCCTTGTGGAGGCATGAGTCTGAGCACGGTGTTCACCTGAGATATCACACGGCCATAGCCGGGCACTTGATGGCATCATATAAGACCCTCCGATGCACATGAGCTTTTGTATAGAAGAGATGAGAAATTAGAGGAGGAAGAACTGAAGACCACCAAAACACACACACACACACACACACACACACACACACACACACACAAGCTATAAGAGAAAAGACTACAGGCAAAACGGATGGATTGCGGAAATAGTGTCTTAAAAAGCCACAGACACAGCATCAAAAGAAAGCGGAAGCAGAAGCAGAGCACTTCATTTAGTGAAAGGTCACCAAGCCTCACCTCCATGCTGTCTCTCAGTACTAATAGGGTGACTTAAATAGTAAATGACTGAAGCTTCATCTGTGAGAGAGTGATAGGAGTCCCCAGAGTCCTGCCTGACTCCATGTGACATTGCAGTGTGCCAGGGGAGTATTTGGAGGAGGAGGGAGGGAATGGGCTGGGGCCATTGTAGAGGTGTGTGCGGATGTTTTGTGTGTGTTTGTGTGTGTGTATGTGTGTGTGTGTGTGTGTGTGTGCGCACACACTTGTGCATAAGGAGGGGGTAAAGTAGCAGTCACATCATTTCTGGTTTGCGCAACCTGCTCAAAGTTTGCAACTAAATGCTTGTCTTCCGTTGAGCTGACAAGGGAGAAGTGGGCGCTCACTGAACCATGGCCTGGCTGCCATGAAATGACAGGAATCATTGGCATACATTTCAAACAGCTCACACAATCCTATTAAAGGGCCACATCCACCACTTTAAAACAGACAAGGAGGAATCCACTTTGATAGATAGAGACTAAAATGGCTTATTGATTTTTTTCCCTTCCTTAACCTCTTCCTTTGTTAAGAACTTCGGGAAATTACACCAAACTCAAGACCGAGGATTTTTAAAACTGTTACAGTACTTAGGTCTACATGGCAAAGTGCTGCAAGTCATCAAATCCATCAGTCTTTTCGAAAATATTATTCTTCGTAAACAATTGAATCTGTATTGAGAATTTGCCTCGGCGGTGGCAATGTCAGCTAAGGGTTTGAAGTTCCTTTTTTTGTTCTCTGAGAGAATGTAAATAAACAGAGTTTCTGAGACTAATTACTGCCTGTGGTACTGTACAGTAATTGGGTGTAGGTCAAGCTGGAGTGCAAAGAACATATTGACAATCTGAAATATCGACAATATGCTTCCTTAATGATCTAATGCAGAAGCAGCTCCTTTTTCATAAACATGATCCTATGTGAACCCTGAGGCATTATTCTCAGAAAAATGTTACAGTGAGGAGTTATGCCATTCTTTTCAGAATAAGTGTCGCCTGAATTGCTTCCTCAAAATAGGAAATACATCCCGGTGTATTCCACCTATACAGGATGTGAGGTAATGGCTTCATAAGTGAGTTAAGGACTTATTATTATTGCTCAGAAGGAACAGCACAGCCGAAGAAAGGCAGGGCAGGACAACGTTTGGACAATGTGAGAATGGCATTGTGGAAGATCTGATATGCTACTGGGGAGCTAACTGGATTAAGGTAAGACAAGAGACTCTCAATGATGATGATGATAATATTGGGGGGGCGGGGGGGGGGCTTAAATATGGCGGTAAGATAACCTTCAGTTTATCTCATCTGTTAAGGCAGACACACGATAGCATGCTTTGAGAAAATTCTGACAATGATCTACCCTGCAAGTAGCAAGTATAATATCATGACGCATTGCTTTGTTGTATCCTAAGGCTTATTTTGCATTAAATAATTTCAAAGTCCAAAAAGTAATCTCAATGTCCAGGACCATTTAAAAGTCAACAAATAAAAAAAAGTGTAATGCAAAAGAGACAAGCTCTTAATAATCTTGTCAGAGGCCTTTGGATGCACATCAGACTGAGCTGAATATAGACCATGTTCTACCCCATCAGTGAGAGAACTAGCTACTGTGAGGTAGAGCGCTTGCACCGCAGGTGACCGGAGACAAATGTGTGTTAAAACACAATGATCCTCTCAGATGCGGATCCTCTCATCTATCATAGCATCACCTCTAATTAGGCCCAGCAGTGAGGGAGACCCTGATATCAGTCCTCAACAGTGAATGCAACTACAGCGATTGTCTCATTTCCATGTGACACAATGATGGAAATTGAATGTGAGCTTTAGGAAGATAAATGGGCACCAGGAGTGTTCACACACCGTCTCTCCCTCTTCCTCTCTCTCTCTCTCACACACACACACTTTAAAAGCACAATAGACATCACCCTTGGGAATTATGGCAGGTCACAAGGGAACCCTTGGTTCAAATAAATATCTTTTTGTTTCATTCTGTGTGAGATGGGGGCGTTACTAAAAGCACAGCAGTATTACTGTAATACTGAGACATAAAACAGGAGCCTAAAAGACTTGTGAAGTAGTTTTTAATGAGAACTTTATTATTTTATTTTATTATGTTTGCGTACCTGCCAAAACCCCATTAGAACATATATAATACTTAGGGTTCAGCTTTTTTTGAAGGGCAATATATTTTCTATTCATGTTGTTCAAGTTAACATTTCCCAAGAATTTAATTCTTCCCGCAATAAGAAAATATACCAGGAAATTATTACTAAAACAAGTTATCATGATCATTGCAAATATGATCTGCCATTAAGCATAATGAGACAGATTCTGGAGATGTCTGTTTCAGTGACCCCTTTGCATATCCAGAAAATTACCAATAACAAAATAAGATCTAAAGATCTAAACAGAAAGATCTAAAGATCTAAATAAAAAGATATATGATAAGCATAAAACACCTGAACAAATGGCTTCTATTTTGCTAATTATATGTGTGATTACATTTTAAATTGACGTTAGCACATTTTTAAACAGCTTCTGGTGAGTGCATTAGCAGTGTCTGACACTTATGAGTGCATATTAATGTCTCATTAATGACCCACTGAGTGTCTGTCAAGGGCCATAGGAGCGTGCTCTCTTCACAAGTGACATCAGGAAATTGGCCAATGCCTGATATTCTTATTCCTCCTCTCGTTTTTTCCCCATTTTCATTTCACCCATTTCAGATGGGCTGTATAGGGGCTGAAGTAATATGTTTGTGGGTACTCTCTCTCTCTCTCTCTCTCTCTCTCTCACAGCTCAGAGGCCCACTCGGGCCCAGTGACAGGGTTCTGTCTCTCAGCCACACTTGACTGGGTCCTGCTGACACTCAACTGTCAAGCCGGCAGGCCTCAAACCACGGCCCTAACATGCTCTACAGCTTCACCCAATTAACTTGCTTTCACTTGACACCTCGGCAAAGAGCTTCATAATAGGTGGTCAAGGTGCAGCGTGTCTGCTTCGCCCCTCCAACGGCTCACACAAGGCCAGCAGGCTTAACTACCTCTCTCCTCTCCGCTCCTTTTTCCGCTCCTGTCTCAGTCTCCCTCACCCATGTCTCCCAGGGCCTGGCCATACAACCACCCCACCCGCCCCACTCTCCCCTTTGTGACATGGACTGAGCAGGTTGCTGGGGAACACGCTGTGTGCACTGTCGAGCCATCAACCATAAACTGTGAGGTGCTTCAGGATTATGTCCGCTGATGTTTTTTTCCATGTAGTTTTCCATGGGTGTTGGAGAATATATCTTAGTCTGCCTCCGAGAAGTCTGTATAAGGGGATCTACATTGCCATCGGTGTGTTTTTGGAACATGAAGCAATATTGTATGTGTGTGTGTGACTTAGTCGATGTGTCTATGTGTTTGTAAAACATAGTATATTTCTCTGTCTCTCTCTCTCTCTCTCACTCTCTCTATTACTGATTCAGTAAGTCGGAGACAAACACTGGCGGGGAGAGGAGAATGCCTGACCCCCGACAGCGTGGCTGGGGAGGAGTGTCTTGAAGCGTGTCAGGAGCGCTTCAGAGACCAGGCTCCACTTCCTCTCACTGTGTCCTTCCTATTTTTTCCCCAGTGCCCAGCCCAAACTTTGAAAACATCCACCTTAATAGGGCCGCTTCCATAGGCGCAGTTCTCCCAGCTATCAAACTGTGATCCGAGGTGTCAACCTCAGCGGCTGACAGAATGTCTCCAAACGTACAACAGTATTTTTCAACAGAAACCTCCTGCCTGCTAGCCTCGCCATTACAGAATGGTGTTGTGCTGGCTACTTCATTCCAGTCCACAGAGCACGCTGAGCCTAGTTGTGATGGACAAGACTGATAGATTAATTGTCAAGGTTTTTTTGGTTATTATTCTCTCTTTTAAAATTGATCTGGAGGCTTTCATCAAATAATTTCCCTCCCTATCATTGCAGCTGTTGGTCGAGTTGGATACAGCTGGATATCTTATTTCAAGGGAGAATGTTATTAACAGCAATCAGAGCAGGGGGTCACGCCCAATCAAGCCAAATATCTCTACCCATAAAACAGTCTAAAATGCACAAAAGAGAAAAGGCACTATTGATGCTGTGTGCTGTGGAACCGCGTGATGTAGGAACACACACACAAACACAAACACATACACACACACACAGACACGCACGCGCACACACACACACACACACACACACACACACACACACATGCAGTAGCCTGGGGGTGGGTTGACCCCCACCCGCTATCCTCCTACATTGTCTGAAACAAAAACCACAGAAATAAACAGAGACTCCCCAGTCCCAGCGCTCTCCCCCATCCCCACCCATACACCCCACAATCTGACAAAAAGTAATATCATTCCTAGCTGTCAGGCCCTGTGGCATCTGCAAACTTCCAGCAGTATTGATTGGGCTTGGTATTGACCATTCACCAGATGTAGGCCAGTTGCATTGTAGTTACAGAGCATTTCATAAGCAATATTGTGCTAAGGAGAAATTAAAGTTGCCCTTCAGAGACATCAGGATGATGTCCATCTTTTATGATGTTCATAACAAGAGTGCAGAGCTGAAGTACTATAGGTAGGTAGGTGGGAGAGAGGGAAAGAAAGACCCGCAAAAAACACAACAGCTGAGTTCTCTCCCACTAGACTGCCTACTCTCACCAGGTTGCAGAGAGAAGGAGGGAGAGAGAGAGAAAGAAATAAAGAAAGAGAGAGAGAGAGAGAGAGAACACTGCAGCACAACACAAAGGTAAGAGCCCACTTCTCTGAGTGTAACAGTGAAACTAGTGTTGCATGGTGCAGGTACAGCAGCTTGACATTTCCTCTATGCCCAGGGACAGATATGGACTAAATGGTTGGCCATTACTTAAGAAGTCAGTGCTACATAGCATAGTCTTAAACAGAAAGAGACACAGCCCAATGTAGCAGACCTCCCACAAGACACACAAGAAGAGATTCTTGGAAATATCCAGGAGCAAGCAATTCACGTTGGAGGGACCAGTCACACAGGGCTTTGTATTACTCCTCTGTTTTGATTTCTTCATCTTGTAGCACTCCACCATTTTTATTTATTAATACAGCGCCCAGGCTGGATAACACAGGCTTAAAGAAAACATGCCTGCCCTCCAAAGGCCAGGCAGGACTGGGACTTTGTCAGATAAATTCACAACAACACGGTCGGCTGCAGACGCAGGTCTCTACACTGCCTCAACCCTTTTTTTCTGGGAGGATCGGTCTTAGGCCATGTCCCTAGTCAGGGGACGCTTTGGTCCTCGTTGACGTTTAGCTGAAGAACACCAGCATAGTAGCCGGTGGTGGTCCAGCTAGTGTTTTTTATGCTTTTCTCTCTCCCTCTCTTTTTCCCTTCTAACTCCCTCTCTCCCTGAGCCTATGTCTCTCCGGTTGCAATTGGGCCAGAGCCCACGGAGAGAGGGAGACGGGGGCCTCTCACACAACACGGTTTGTCATTGAAACTGCATGAAACTCTGGTAGATTATGGGGTTCAGGGCGCGCATTCTTTTTCAGATTCACTGCCCTGAAGCTATGCATTGCAAACTCCAAACACACCAGTTGAGAGTGATTTTTTTCCCCCCTGAACTCTCTTTCGCTTTGCCAGACTGCAGAGAGCAGTGATGACTCCTCTTCTTGAGGCCCTCTAACCATTATTGAGTCAATACACCAAAATAGGGCCTGGATGTTGGAACGGTTCCCAGTGGCTAGGTTGACTACCACCACTGCCTCGCATTTTCTCTCCCTCTCTTTCTCTCTCTCTCTCTCTCTCTCTCTCTCTCCAACACACACACACTCTCTCTCTTTCTCTCACACCATCCTCACATTATCTTGTGTGGTTTACGAGCTCCAGAAGTCACCATCAACCTATGGCATGGTGATGTTTCAGTGTAACACTTCCAGTCCATGTCGAGCGAGAGACAAGAACCTTTTGTCAAAATATTACCACAGCACCTCAAAAGGCTCTTTAAGTAGGAAAGGTGTGCTGTGGAAAGCATTAGGTGCAGTTGAAAGTCTGCAAAATGTCAATGTGCTGTCATCACAAACAAAGAGGAAAAGAAGACAGGTTTTCAGTGCCATTTCTGAGTGTGCTTATTTGCTTTGGACATGACTCAACTGGACACACAAGGAGAAAGCAAAAAAAAGAAAACAATAATTAAAAAAAACTTTCCAGACTCTCAACTATCTCAATGACAGAAGCAGAATATTTTGACCATAGAGAAGCCAACGTCCACAAAAAATAGAGCACAGAGGCCTTTGATTTCAGTACAAGGCCAAGGACACAAATGTGGTTCTCATTCCTTGCTGGGCTCCCTTGTTCCACTGTTGCCCTGTGAGCTCTAGCCAATCAGTGAGTCTTTGCCTCGACAACTTCTGAGGCCATATTTCACGTACACACTCCCATGATGTTGAAACCACCTAACAGGCTTCCTGAGACTCCAACCAGGGAAAGAATTCAGAGACAGGGACTCCTTTCGGTAACTTTATACCATACCACGGGTGAAAGGGAAAAGCCCTATTATTTATCTCAAGAGTTTGTGGCTTTAAATAGAGAGAGGGGAGCAGTGGGATGTGTGTGTGGTCCAAAATGGCCTCCATGTTTAGGAGGCCATTTATTCTGCACATGCCAAGTGTTCTTTTACAGAACTAAAAGGCTAAATGTTCCGATGGTCCAAGGTGACTCTTCTTTCTGCAGCATTCATTCTCAAATGCATCACTGGTTAAAAGTAAGCATGATGAATTACTCCACACAAAGTGTAAGTCCATCACTCTTTGGACCCGGGTGCTACTGCAACTGAGATGGTAGAACAGAGGAACAGTGCGAAATACGAAGGAGAAATGAAATACAACAAATCAGTATTTTAATGCTGCTTGTCACCATCTAATGTCCTCCATTGGACAAAACGCTGACCCTGAAGAAACTGTAGAAGACTTCCAGAAATCCCCTACCACCACTGCGTGTTCCACAGCTATTCCAAATGAAACACTTATAAATCTAGTATGTCCACATCCATGGCGCGGTGCAGAAGGCCTCCCGGCCCTGCACATGCACTGGGGCCAGAGTGTGGAGGGGGAGATGTGTTTGGGAACACATTCACACACACACACACACACACACACACACACACACACACACACACACACACACACAAGCATGCACCCCAGGCAAGGAACGATCGACTTATAGAATTTTTTTGAAAGCTGCT
>JAIFZK010000017.1:12742500-12755000 GCA_027481765.1 Tenualosa thibaudeaui
ACACATACACCATCACACACACACACACACACACACAGCCGCCCATGCTGCATGTTTTAGTAGGTTAACCTCTTAATAACCCCAAGGCTGTTCTTTTGACCTGTACACAAGTGTGGCACTACCAGGAGAGCAGTGGAGGTGAGCCCTGGCACACTGCTCCAAGACATACAGAGACCTTACACATTTAGCAGGAAACGCTCAGGAGTTAAAAGGTTGATTTAAGTAGAGGGGCAGCGCTTCCCCGTCTGCATGAGAATCTTCCTCCTTTTCGTGAAATCATTACAAACACTAGAAGGATAAAAAGTATCCCCCACTGCAGTGGCACCTTGTCTGAGGTCGTTGAACCTGAGGTCACAACCTGCAGACAATGTGCATGTGCTTTCTGCCCACCGAGGTTTTGGGAAGAAAAAAACAAACAAAAACCCCATAATATCCACCTGGCCCTCAATCCCTCCCACACCATAACACTATTTCAGCACCAGTCACGCCAAGTCCCCATAGAGTCTTTTTTTTCCCTGGGAAATGGAAGGGACTCTTTGATGCACAATATGTCCAATACAAATACAATTGATCCCCCACCATGCTTTGCACATTAGATATGCACAAGTCATATCTATCTGTGAGAGATCACAGTTTTCTTGAAAGAATAAGCATGTGCCAGTGTTAAGAGGCAGAACACTGAGTTGATCTCATATTCAGATAACATGTGGAGACTTTGAACAGCTGTACATAAAAGATGTCAATTTAAAAGAGCTACAGTAGACGTTGGTAGCTCTATGTTAGAAGTGGCTACAAGTCATGAAATTCTAATGAAAGTATGTGGAGCATGAGGAAACACCGATCCTACTAACAATGTTAAGTATACACTTCAAAGAAAAACTAAAGTTGTAAAATCGACCTGTAATGCTATTAATGCCAGAATAAAGACTCATGCTAGGATTACCAATCTCCCCTTTCATGTTGTTGTTAAGACCACTCAGGTCTTTTTTTCTGTTTATTTCATTCAAAATCAGTTGCTATTTTAGTTACAGCGCACAGACTCAATATTCAACCGCATATTGTTCGCTATAAGAAAGATATGGAGAAAAAAATTATCTGAGGAGATATACCTAGATACTTCCTGATCTTTATTCACAATATGCACTAAAATATTATGGCAACATGAGCTAAAATAAAGACTATGATACTGCCTATAACTTCTATTTTGCAATCTTGGTTGTGTTGGCTTTGTGTTATATAAACACAAGACATGGATGAAATAAGTTCTCATTTTCCATTTCGAGGTTGAAAGACTGCCTCTGGCCACAAGTGCACCTGAAATTCCACTGCTAATTGAGATGTGTATACTGTACTGTGTCTCTGTTCTCTAAGTCTACGTCTGTTTCTCTAAAAGCACATAAATATTCAGGAGAGTAATTTTACATAATCTTAATCAAGCCACTGACAAGGTGCACAGAGGCCTTTCACATAAATACTGTTTCTTAGATAATGAGATCTTATTCTAACTGGAGAGACTCTATAGACACTAACCAGAGACGCCAACGATAACGCTTTGACAACAATACATCCCAACATCCATTTACCAAAAAAAAAAATACAACAAAATTATCAATGATTTTATTAGCCAGTCAATTCAGTTATGATGGCCCAGCATCAGTATTATAAAATAAGACTATAAATAAGACTTAATAAGATACTGAGTTCACATTTATTATTTTGGTACTACTATATGAGTAAGTATGAAGTAGATGGCATTTATTCACATTTATTCATGTTGTAAGACGGACATGTCCACTAGACACTGGAATAAAAAAACCTAACATTTAGTTTGTGAGTTTAAACTTTTCCCCCGCAGGTCGCAGTATTTATGCGGAAACGCTTATCATTTAGTCTCTGTAGCGGATCAAGATGTCAAGCTCCACAGAGAGTCTAAGCATAGCTATTAGGGGCTAAAGAGCATTTTTAGAGCCTCAGGATCTGAGCATGGAAAGAGATGATTTGCAAATGTCGAAATATCTTTAATTGACCTGGATATATAGCCTAAGTGCTGTAACCATTTGAAATCAATACTCATGCTGTTTACTGTATGTGTCTTAAAAAAACAAACACATTCACACACACAGCCAGTGATATCACTGCATATATTACAAATATCAACAAGAGAAAAGAAAGTAGATGGCTGAAAATATGAAGGAGGATCCTTCACTCAAAGCCCTTGAGCCACACAACAGTTGTACAAGCACACTGGTGATTATTTGAGTTATATATACATTTGTTTTTTACTTTTTAATTGCTTGTTTGACTGAAAATCTGACTTATTAAAGCTTTTCAGTATATCATATCAAGTCAAAGCTGTAACCTTTACACGTTTGACAATTATAGCTCTCAGCACTGGTCAATTGTTCTCTGTGGATTTATCCCATGACATTTCAGCTGCCGTGTGTTTTGTATCATGCAGGTCTCTGTGATGTGCACTTGTATCCCCCCTGGTTGAATGGATTTAGAAGCAGGGGCTAAAGCAGACCTGTTTTAATAATGACTCCAGGCTAACCTGACACTCCACCACCTCTGGCCGTCCCAGCGGTCCTCGTCATGTCCAAGTGCCTTGTGGGTAATGGTGAGGTGAGGCCCTCCCTGGTGGCGGTAGGCCATGACAGCTCGACGCGCTCTTTGACCTAAAGGAAGAGAAAACAACATCAATGGTAATTCCCCTTCAAACACATTAAGTGGGATGAACCCGGTCCCAAGGAGCCATACTGAGTGGACTTGCATTGATCGCCAGACCCAGAAATCCATGAATAAATTTAGCACTAATTGATTTTTTTTTCCACAGCAAATAAATCTCTAATTCTGTGTGGAGGCAATGAATGTCTGAGATGGAAAAATGCTTTCCTTCATCTGAAATTAAGGGGAAATAGTACTTAAAAACTTAAAAAAAAAAAAAGCCATCAAAAAGTATGCTTCAACACGGTCTGTTCCTCCTAACTATATTTTGCCACCCTGCAATTTTCTGAGAAAACACATAAGCTTCATCATATTGAGACTCGACAAGTCAATAGAGTCCAGCTCTAGCTCTGTTGTGAGACAAACAAACAAAGAGAAGTCATTGTATTGGGCTGCTGAGCAACAACCCCAGAAATTAACCCATTAGATCCTAAGGATTTCAGCTACCTTTTAATTGCTTTCAGTGGGGATTGAAGTAATGGTTGGAGGGAAATGGTGTCACATCTGCATTACAAGAGCTTTCCCTCTTCCTTGGCCTGTTCTGGAGGAACAATATTGTCAATATTGGGAATAAAAGATGCAAAATTTTGTGCGTCATATGTTACAGCAAGCCATTTTTTTAGAAAGAATGAATGAGAGAAAATAAATGAATGAAAGAATAAATTAATGAAAACATGTAAACGCCACAATTTCAATTGAACTGAATCTATTTAATTTCTATCAATTGATGTGAGATGTTCTATTTAATTTCTATCAATTGATGTGAGATGTTCCAATACTTTTTTACACAAAAATTTTTGTATTCATGTAATTTGTCTATATACTTTACCATAGATTCATTTTAGATTCAATTCATTTACTGCAGTTTTTAACTGAATGTTTTAAGGTATTATCTATGGATGTTTACAGAGACATTTGGAGACTGTGTGTAGGTTGCGTGATCTTCCCCAAGACTCTTAAAAAGAAGCTTGTAGGACCTCAGGCAGCTGAGCCCATGAAGGGATTTAAGTATCACACTGCCACCTATTGGATGAATGCTTTCACAGCAGCAGTGGGTTACACAAAATTTATAGGCTATGTTTTAACTTGGGTATAGGCTAGTCCACATTACTGGACTAGGTACAGACTTACCCGCATTACAGAGTATTAACATTTAAACATTAACATTTAAAACGTTCTGGTAAAACTGTGAGAAAGTTCTCTGAGAGCTGTCTTTTTAAAATATACCTCACGGATGCGATCTGTTTGTTATTTTCTTCATACCCAAGAAGCCAAGCCAAGAAGGCAAGGTTGGCATATGCTCAATGGCAAAGTGCTATAGGCATTGATGGAAAAGGTATGTGAATGCGCCAAAAGTGTGTGTTGTGCATGTTGTGCACCTGAGTTCTACTTGTATTACCTTTTCCTTGATGTAACCTAGGACTTTAATTCTACTGATTACAAGATTGGGTGATGGGGAAAAAAGTTCACGACTTTACTAGACTTTTAAAGACTCTGACTGTTTTTTTTTTTGTTTTGTTTTGTTTTTTTTTACTTTGACTGTGTCATTTCAAGTATGTTATAAAGTAAAGAGTAAGATGCGGATTCTGAATTTTTGTGTCTAACTTGCCTGGATGAAATCTGAGTCTTATTTAAACCGACAGGTCAAAAATAACATTGGCTGTACTTGAAAGGACCATAGAAGTCATACAGCTGTCTGTCAATCATTTAAAAGTCGCAGTCAACTACATAGAGGTCCCTCACAGTCCTTCATAGAGATCCTTCACAGACTGCTTGTGATGGACAAGCACATTAGGATAATCCAGAAACTGTACAACCATTTTAAAGTAATAAAGTAGTACTACATTAAACATATTTGGGTCACACTGAGAACTTGCAAACCACTGCATTTACTTCATTATTTTAACAATGTTAATAATAATATAATTAATAGTAATAATAATAATTATTGATAATAATGGTGATGGTCATCATCATCATCATTATCATCATCCTCATCATCATAAATATTGATTATTTTGCAACATTTTTGAAGCATTAAACCACACTACGTGAGTATAATTGTGCCTTTCTTACAAGGCAACTTAGAAAGCCAGATTCTGTGGTCAATAAATGATAGCAAATGTCACATGGAGGGCATGCAATCAACAGAACATTTCCCTTGAATATGTGTAAACAGTTTTAGTATTTTGGCAGTGTGAGTATGATTCAGGCTCTTAAGCATGCTTCAGATGGCTTTGTTTGTAATATGAAGAGAACTGTTGACTTTCATTGTGTTTGCCATCTCTCTGTGCCCTAAGGGATAAAGTGTGCCCCTTGTCTGTTGCAGGCGGTGAAGAGGGAGAGAGTCACGTCACTTGGCTGAAGTACCCATCCAAGAAAAGGCAAGATGACGGCATTGTCATCATAATTATCGTCGGCATCAGCATCGCCATCATCGCACAAGCATTTGCGTGGCAAAAGCTCTTTGATGAGACCATCTTGAGGAGAGAGAGGTGGGTGTGGGTGGATGGGTAATGGGGAGCCTGTGTTCAGGCAGATGTGCCTCAGTGTCACTCCACATCCTGAAACGAATGAATCACACAACAGATGTTTAACGTCAGAGCCAGGCTGTCACGCCAGCCAAACGCACCCGTGTGCAGCGCATGCAGCAATTTATTACCACAGAACACATGAGGGAGATGGGTTCTGTGAGGGGTCAGGACCGAGCGCTTCACCTCAACATGACTTTGACAACAGAAATGGACAGAGTCATTTTCAGCCAGCCAGAAATGCCAAAGGCAAGCTGGGATGGTTTCTGAGATACTGCATTTTGAGAAGGTGGAGTCTGTAGCAAGAGGCAGAAAGTAAAATGGAGAATCGCTTGGTTTGTGTGGCTTATCAAAGTCGCCTTCAGCACGTCAGCACCATCGCATACTCAAAATAAATGAAAACTGTTGAGATGGGGGTTGTGTTGGTTTCTTTTTCTCTGCTTGTTTGTTTGTCTGGACTTTACACATCATCTTGTTAACCAAACAAGCCGTCCAAAAGATGTTAGGTCCTTTGATAGCCGCCACACTCTGTAATGTTATGACTTTCTTGGTGTTCCTCATAATGTTTTCTTTTTATTGTGGGTTGTTTCATGTCAGTGTAATGATATTTTGTCAATACATACCGGAGTATGGCCAGCCGACTTCTGTTGGTCCTTCTTGTGTGATGTAATTTTTATCACCCAGCCTGTCTGTGCTGGTCTTTTACCTTTTCTTTTTTCATCCTTTTTTTTCCTGTGGAGAGCATTGCATCAGTATTGGCCAGCGCAGTACAATTAAGAAAGTATACTTTTTTCCAAAGATGGCTTTAAACTGTGCGGCAGAGGTATGCTCTTTAACAGAGTTGGTGGATGTCTGAGAATATTCTTGAGGCCTTTTTCCCCCTTTTGGAGAGACCCAAGAAGATAAAAGAAAACACTCGGGTGGATTAAAGTACTCAGAATGTATCAACATCAAACCACCAGAGTTTTTGCCCTCTACATTTTTCAACCACAGTCAATAGATCTAAATATTTTACTGTGCCCTGGCCGATTTATTGTTTGATGTTTAAAAACTTGCGTGGAATGAAAGAAAATTCATTAAAGTAGAGCCCCCCGAATGAGGTGCGATCAGCTTTGAAAGTCGAGTTTAACTGGGATATTGATCATTCTCTTTCTTCTGTGACAAAGGCCACCAGGGAGGCCGCTGGTGTCGGAGTAGAAAGGCATGCTGCCAATAAGCCCAGACAACAATGCGCGTACGTGAGGCAGGGAATAGCATCCCTCCTCTGACACCTTCGCCGCTTGGCAGCCAATAATGGCCTAGGGATCGCGGCCAGAGACGCACTGCAAGCACCCAGGCCTTTGTTGTTTGTCTGAATGAAGTGCTGTTAAGTGTATTACCCTGACTAAATTAAATGGCACCTGGGGTTAGGGTCTAAAGCAAACCTGTACATGAGGAAAGAGTTCTGGTTGATATCTCAGGGATATATTGATCTGCTCAGTGAGAACCTTGGTTTTGATGCGCATACTACTCCACAGCCAGATTCACATAAATGACACTGAGATGATCTGCAAGAGATTGCATGGGATGTAAAATCTTTGTAAAATTCATAGAAAGTTATCAGTATTTTCACCTTTTTACAATCTATTGTTTTGTTTGCACATTTACCATTTTTATTTGAGTGGGATACAGTTGTTCATTTAGCTAGAATGTTCAGAATTGTTGTGGAGAGGGATAGCTAAGAGATTGACTAATTACAATAAAGGGCCTTATCTCATGTGTCATACTCAAACTCTTTCTCCTTAAAGTACTGGGTAAATATCTGGGAAATAAATTGACACACGAATCAGCCATGAGTTTCAAACAAGATTCCTGCGCGATCAAAATGTCTTCCTTTCCAGTTTACAGATTCCTGTTTTCCATGCTGTCATGTTTAGTTTCAATTTCTACAGTGTTTTTTTCTCTGTGCAGTAAAGTATTTGTATTTAACAGAAAAAAGAGAAATGGTCAAAAAAGTAAAATGTTGGAAAACAAACATTAGCAGTTGAAATTCTACAAAGTGCTTAATTATTGCTCTTAATGGGTTGTGAGAGGCTATAGAATCAGAGTTGTTCATTTAAGTGAGGTTATGAATAAGCCCTAAAGAATATTTCTGGATTTTTTTTTTGAACAATGCAGAGCTCTACAGATTGTCAAAAGATAAAAAATGTGCTATTAATTCTTACGTCTGACTCTGCTGGCGTAGTAATGGGTGTGCTCTCCTGCCAAGGATCAACATCAACAACAATTTTATGGCCATTTTGTATTTATTTCCACAAACAGAGCTGGAGAGATATGTTTTGCATGAGAAAAGAACATTTGAACTTAATTCCCAAGGTGGTTCTCTCCCTCTCTGTTATTGTTTGGATTTATTTGGCTGTGAATACATGTCAACTCTAAAATGTGTTATACCCTGTTCCTGTTTTTTTTTTTTGTTTTTTTTTGGCTTTTTCTTTTTTCTATGAAAAATTGTAAAAGATGGATACCATACTGTTGGCATTAATGTTCATGTGAGACCAAAAGACTGTGGGGAATGCAAAACCAGTTGGAATTACACAGCAAACACATGGTCTTGTTGTTAATTGTCTATTTAACAAGCACATCAACTATGTTACATAAATATTACTTTGCATATAATGAATAATTTAATATAGCCGTAATAGACCATAGGTCATTTTAGGTAAAAGTATAGTTTTTGGCAGTTTTTGTAGTTGCTGTGACAGTTTTATGGTCATCATTTATGCTTTTAATTTATTTTTTACTTTTTAGTTTTCATAGTTTTTCTATTTTCTGCTGATCTTTTGTGTTTGTGTTTGTTTAAACCCTGAAGCTTTCCCTCAACTGCAACAATAAGTATGTACTGCCAAAGCCACGGCTGGAAGAGTCTTGTGAGTGTGCCATGCTGTCGTGTGTATGTTGAAGTGTCTGCCTGCCTGTTTGTGTTGCATGCGTGTTCATTGGTCAGGTGTCTGAGTGTCTCCTGCTCTCTGCGCCACTGACCGCGCCAGCCTCCTGATAGCCCGACCTCTCCAGCTCCTGTCTACAGACCAACAGAGCCTGTCTCCCTCTCTGACTCTCTCCCTCTCTTTTCTCTCTATCTTTCTTCCTTCTTCTCCCTTTCTGACTCTATATGCTCTCCCTCTCCCTCCTCAGCTCCTCTGCTTTTCTATTCTCTCTGCTGTAAGCGAGAGTAACCAACCAGGGGCCGTGACAGCTGGGTTGTAGTGGGTGCAGTGCGGTGTGCAGCTGAGGTGAAAGACACCGGCCCACCACCAGCTCCTGCTGACCCAGTAAGAGCTCTCAAAATGGAACAGCAACACCACTCTCCTACCCTCCTTTAGCCTTCTGTCTTCACATCACCTATTTTTTTATTGAGTGTTCCTTTTCTTCTTGGCTCTACCTCAACCCCATGGTTGTCCCTTCCTCTCTTCTCTTCTCCTCTTTTTTTGACTTGTGTGTCTCATGTTTGTGCATATGTCTATCGTCTTTCTTCTGTCTTGTTTTCCGAGCAGTGTGGCAGGTTCAGAGAGATCACCATCAGAGAGAGCCATAAAGTCATCTGCAGTGCTCCTAAAGCAGGCTTTGCTAACTGCATGTACAGAGCTGTTCGATGGTGTCAGATTCAGAATGCGGGTCAACCATCAAGGGGTCCACGGTTGTAATACGGGCTGGAATGTTGTCAGGACTGGATCAATGTCATAAACCAAAACAGAAATGTTCAGATGTACTTGGCAATGCAAGGTTGTGTAGAAATGGTGGTGCGATTGATACAGTGTGTGCTATCGAACATGTGAATGTCATTATGCTTCCGCAGAGCAGCATATGTTTTCCATGCCTTTGTTATTGGTGCAGAACTTCAGTGTTGCTCTAAGCTGTCAGCCATATTGTTAAACTTACTCAGCTCCATGAAAAATCAAAGAATGTGCAATTTCGGGGTCATTTAGAATACCGTCCAATATGTTCTCAGCAAATTGCAGAATATTACATTAAAATGAGCAGAGGAGGACTTGCAGTCTTGCGAATTTAATCCACTGTTGTCAATGAGGCATTCATTTTCTAGTAATTCAGCATGAATTTCACCTTTTGTCCCCCATGACCCTGTTGAAATGGATGACACACGCTGCACATAGCAATTGTGGGTCAATGCTTCTATTGTGAGCGTGATTTCTACAAACACGTGTATACTTGCCTCTCTGTCCACTGGCAAGTCTCTGGTCAACATGCCAGGCAGGTGCCCCTGACAGCAAGCTGTCGCAGACACAGCATGGGGGACCCCACAGCAGAGGGGGTGCAGACGGGGCACAGGCAGGGTGTGTCCTTGCCTCTGAATGACAGGATTGATGGGAGCCTAGGTCTTTAGCCACAGTGGGGGTGATGCCCATCAGTGTGTGTGTGTGTGTGTGTGTGATGTGTGTGTCTGAGGAGGGAAGAGTGGCTGGAGCCCTTCATATCTATGCAGCGAGTGGCTTTGCCCTCGCAGCCCCGTCAAGGTCTCTCCCTCCCCATGCTGCTCAGAGGGGCCCGTGACGGGTCATGGATGACACAGACGTGACAGCACAGCTGGCTGCCTAATGACAGAGGCTCCAACACCTGCCCGTCGTCCCCAGCAACACGACTTGAGCAGGAACAGACACGCCGGGCCGCCGAGGTGGGCAGATGTTGCGGACGAGACAGGGAGGTAGCCTGCCGAGCTACAGGGACCCCTCTGTGTCTCCTCCGCTCTCTTCTCCTCTAATTGAAAACCGTGGAAAAGGTCACCCATGTAAACTGTCCCCCTCTCTCTCATGCTCGCAAAGTGCACATTCAGAACAGCGCAGACCAGACTCCACAAAAAGACCGTTGATTTAGCTGTGGAGCCCCTAATGAAGGGCAGTGTATTGGTGCTTCGTCTGTGTCGAGCCTAAGCAAATCACATATGAACATGTGTCGGTGTGCGCGTTAATGAGGGAAAGGATCATCTGGCAGGGGCCTGAGGTCCAGGTCCCACAGGGCAGCCTGATCATGGGAAACATTACTGAGACGATGTTATGACACTGAGGGGGTGACGGCCAGGAGAGACGGTAACAATGTGAGACATGCAGAACGACACGGCCAGAGGAGAGGCGCGGTGCTGGTGTGGTGTGGTGTAGTGTAGTGCAACACGAACGTGGTGCAGCGTGGCCCACAGCCCTGATCTGGGGCCTTTACGGGAAGACAATCCCGTTGCCCTCAGCTCAGGGTCTACTGGTGTGATGGTTGGAGCCTCCCGATTCCAATTCCCCAAGGCCATTTCTGTTTGCGGTTATCGTAAAACAGAACCAGATCTCCTCCTGTCACACCCCATCATCTCGCCACAGAGCAGCCCATAAGTCTGGACACCGACACAGTAAGAGCTGGCCAATTCTAGTGCCTCAAATCAAAAAAGACAGACACAATAGGCTTCAAGTATGATAGACATGGCTTGTGATCTCTTTCATAAAGGTTGGAATATTGTATCCTTGGCCACACCAATTATGAATATGTCTTCTTCTGTTCTTGTTGGTGGATCAGAGAATCAGTGTTTTCATCGTTTTGGTTTTTTATTATTTTGCGTCTACCACAAGTTCAAAAGGATAGCTAAAAATGTGCTGTATATCGTTGAAAAATGGATTTCGATAACCAAGCCTGCTCTGTTTCCTAGTATCCAGTGTTCCAAAGTAAAAAGGTAAATGTGAATCAAGAGAACACACTAACAGGAAGGAAACATTACACTCCAAAAAACTCTCCAAATGACTGTGTTATCAATACCATTTGTGTCTGTGGGGGAATCATTGTGCAGATTTTCACGGTGTGTGTTTTGAGTTGAGGACTGTGGTCGTGGCCAATAACAATGTAAGCCACAATCACCATCCAAACCACACTGCCTTGGCTCACATACAGCCACAAATTACACTATGCTATGGCTCTGATAGTATGCAACCGCTCTGCATTTTATTGTCTGTAATGCATTCTTTCTGTGAACAAATCAATGGTAGTCTTTGAAAGAAGAAAAACAGACGCAGGACCTGAACACATTATCCGCTGTTTATGTTGAGAAAGTCTACTTGGTTGACAGACCTTAGTTATAATAGAGATATGATAAAATAGAATTGGGATCTATGTTGAGCATATTGATGAACTATGCACACATTTGGATATAGAAGCCTGTGGCAGCATTGCTAGTTTCCCACATTTATGCGTGCATGCACGTGGTTATACCAGTGCCTATATGTTGCGTGCGTTTCAGAGCCAGATTGAACATTTCAGATGCGAGACAGCTCCTAGCCATGCTGAACTCAGGCTTGTTATCAGGCTTTGGAAAGAGATGGAGAGAATTGATCTTGTGTCTGTTGGAGGTGAGTCCCCCAGGGCTGGGCGGCTTTTTCTCAGTTCACTATTCCAGCTGCTGTTCTCCCTCTCCCTCTCTTTCTCCATCTCCATCTCTCTGTCTCTCTCTCTCTCTTTCTCCCTCTCCTTCTTCTTCTCTCTGTCTCCCTAACTATCAATCTACCTCAACTACCTGAATCATTCTTCTTCTGATAGAAAAATATATAATTTTGACTACTGTTACTGTTATAAATTTTACATCTTTTCAGTCTCTCTGGCCTTTTTTTTGTTCCCATGTGTATGTGTAGATTACACCAATATTACAATATCATCTGTCTGGTTATTCTTTGTTCATTCAGATATCATAGTATATGCACTTTTTGAATTTGTAGCATTCTTACATCCTTCATGAAGCTTCTTATGGTTACTGTAAGAAAGATGAATCAAAAATGAATGAAAGAAATCTTTGACCCATAACTAGAGTGTTAAAATAGCAGAAAACACAAATCATATCATTTAGACAATAGGTTTACCCAAGGAGCATGATTTACCCCTTCATACTATTTTGAACTGACTTCAAGATATAAAGTCTACTTGCTTCTGTAAATTTTCCAAATCATCCTTAGTATTGTTACAGTAGTAAGGGCATTTCTCAAAACAATTAATCTAAACAGCAATACACAATGAATTACCCTCAAATTCTTGCACTCAACTCCATTAAACTATTTTGTTTATGTCTCCTAAGTGAATAATTCCCATGCTTTCAATCTTTCTTTAACTGTATTTTTCCAAAGAAAAAAAATGATGTTAATTCATTTCAGCTCCAGTAGGTATAAAATGGTGAAGAGGCAGGTAGCAGTAAGACACTGAAATACTTTAAAGAATAGACAACAAAAGCTAGTC
>JAIFZK010000017.1:12757500-12842500 GCA_027481765.1 Tenualosa thibaudeaui
CACCTCCTCTCCCTCTCCTTCTTCCTACTGAACTCTAATTACGCAGAGAGCTCTCTGCACTGTCACCTGATATTAAGTTGTCGGAATGTGGGAGTAGGTTAATCAATAAACACTTACTTAGGGTGGCAAGCGAGCGAGTGAGCATGGAGAGAAAGACAGAGAGACATAGGCGTGGAGTCATGGGTGTGGGGGCTCCACACTGCCTGGGAGAGTGGGAACGGCAAGCACCCAAAGCCCCTTCAGCATGAGAGCGCACCGGAGGGACAAAACCAAGTGATTGCTGAGGCAATAATCCGGAGGCCGTCTTGCTGCCGAGATCCCCCCCACCACCACTACCCCCCTCGCGCACGCACACACACACACACACACACACACACACACACACACACACACATTCAGGAGGCCCCAAGGGGCCCCACCATGCTGCAGCGCCTGAGAGGGAAAGGTGAACACGGTCACCCTAATTACGGGGGGCCCACTCTCCCACACTTCAGCCAGAAGTAAAGACAGGCCAATTAGGGCGAGTGGGAGATAAGGGGAGTTTTATTTGTATACTAATTAAACCCCTGATGAAATTCAAACGTGGGGCAGGCAGGGAGGGGAGGCCTGTGGCTAGGTAATTGTGTGCCTGAGAAAAGGTCGCTGTAGGTGCAGTTATCGGAGAAGCGCAGCCTTGAGATAGTTGCCCTTAATCCTGAGCAGAGCCCCCTTGCCGCACCGCAAGGTCTCTCATAATTTGATAGGGCTCTTATGAAATTTCAGGTCTTGACAGTGGGATCATCGACTGTGTTTATTGTCTATTTGGTCCTTGTTAGTGGGAAATGGGAAAGGTGGGGGGATCAGCAGAGATGCACTGTTGTCTTTGTCTGTTGTCTGTAAAGGCAAAGAATCGCACATCGTGCTGCCTTCGTCACAAGGAGGCCCATGAGTGCAGAGAACTCAAATGAGATAAAAGTTAATAAGCTGAAAGCCGCCGCGAATGACAGTATATATTGTTTAATGACAGAAATGTTCTCCAGTATTGTTCTGTTCTATTAGTGCTATCGTCCTGTGTACTGGTGAAGGCCGTGGTGATATTATTGGTCTAAATATCTCAGTGAATGTGTGGTCCTACTGGATCTACCAAAGATTCTCTGAGATGCAGTATATAGAGAGGGCTACAAGCAGTTTAGGCTGACAAACTCTTCAATCTGAGAGAGGAAACTGAAAAGATGATTCATCGTTAAACTCACAGGACAGCTTTGGATCACAAGGAGTAGCAGAATTTATACATTTTTTTCTTCGGAGTCACTTCGTCTCATGCCTACAACACTTGCCTCTCTCTCAACTTAAGAGCTTTTTTTAAAGATCAACCTGGTGCTCTCATGCTCCTCCGAATGCGTTTCATCCCTGATTAGAGATTAGCTTCACAGAGACCCCCTGCGAGGTGTTGTCACAGTAAGCCGTGTTGCTGGGGAATCAAAGAGGGTGCCCCACCGTGCGTCGGTAAAGCTCCACTTTATCTCACGAGTAAAGCAGAGCCGCATGTGGCAGAATCTTCAAAAAAAGCAAGTAATCTGGACGATTTGACAGCTCTCCGTGGGGGTCCTTGTTTCTCGAGTCTGAGAAGAGTTGAGCGCGCTTGCGGTCCCCTCGCTTCAAATTGAATTCGCCGGCGAGACAAAAATATTAATGATGTAATAATGCGTCCACTCTAAACCCAGGCGAGGACCACATCAGAAGTGCCAGCTCTTAAAAACTGATAAGGAGAATTACACAGAAGTTTCTTCACCACTTCACGTCAGCAGTTATTACTGGCCTGGGTTTGTGCAACTAACACACACATAGACACACACACACACACACACACACACACCACACTACACTACACTACCAAAATGAAGTGTTTAACAGCATTTTAATATAAAACATATTTCAGACAGAGTTTTAGTGTAGTGATTTTGTTAGTGGTTTTCTGAAATTGATTGATTTGACTATTACACAACAATCCTCAAAGATTTCGTTGAGTATAAGGTTTCAAATCCTGGCATACACTTTTTCAAATTACTTGGCAATCCAAGTATCTAAGCATCTCCATACTTTTTGATTAACACAGCAAATCGGAGTAGTCCTGCCGCTGCAAATTGATGGAGTAGGCTGAGATACCACGTAACTGAGTGAAAGACGGATCCAAACCACAGTCATCTGTGCGCTCCATCTGATGAACCGCTGGAATGAGCAGAGGCATTAGTGAGGGCTTTAAATAATTTATTAGCCAAAGGCTCATTAAAGCTCCGACACTCACTTCGGACACTTTTTTTTGATGTTACAAAAAATGTATAATCCAGAATCAACGACTATGGCAAGGCTTCGCTATCAGCCCTGAAGGGACAGGTCAACAGGAGTTGATTGTAATGCATCTTTAGAGGCTAAGGGGATGGTTTACTTACTGGCTTCACTTTTACACTAGCCACCAATCTCAGGCTGATTTGACTGGAAAAGCTAGAAAGGCACTGTATCCTCTCACTCCCCATAGACTTGGCTTGAAGGTTTGAAGCAGCCTGTGAATCCCTATATATATATATATATATATATGTGTGTGTGTGTGTGTGTGTGTGTGTGTGTGTGTGTCGATATATATATTTTTAAGAAGACAGGGATAGATTTGAAAAAAATTCAAGTTTCAGTCAAATCGTGTACAGTGAAACTATTTTAAAAGATGAGAATGTCCATATAAAAACACACCCATATCAGATCACCCAGTGTGCTATTTCAGAGTTTGCTTAACTTGATATCAAAGAGGAGAATCCTCTTGGTGTTTTGGATACAGTCATTAAATATAAGTCAGTTTGTTTACTGGTGTATGTTTCATACACACACACACACACACACACACACACACACACACACACACACACACACACAGAGGTCCAGAATGTAGCTGATTCATTTGGTATGTTTCAATTTTCACAGGATTCCTTGCAAATATTAAAAAAATGATGCAAGACCCTGCAACTTTGAGGGTCAACAGATGGCTAGTGGGATCTTAGAGAAATAAAAATCACCCAAACATCATTCTGTATTCCACAGTGTGCATGCGATGAAAAAAAACAGTGCCGGACATTTTTTTTTCTGATTGCATGATAATTCAACATAATTCATGTCACAGACATGAAAAAATCTCTATGGATCCCTTTGGTGGTCATTTCAAAACTTCTGAAATGTTAAATGGTAAATGAACTGCATTTATATAGTGTTTTTCCACCTCTTCAAACATTGTTCAATTTAAATGCACCCTATGCAGATTTACTTTTTTTTTTCTTTTGTTGCTACTGAGATCCCCCAAAAGTTAGAATTTTTGTAATTTACTGTTGTAAAACCATGTGAATGAGACATGATTAGGAGAGATAAGAAGAGAAACTAAAAATCTTTTTTTGTCACTCAAATACAGATGTGATACTTTTCCTATTACAAGTTAGTTCATCAAAATTATTAGCTGATACTGAAGTTAAAAAAGCCCTTTAAAGCCCTGATTCACCCATTCATACACAAACACACTCATGGAAGGCACCAATTCCACAGTGGGGTTCAGTGTATTACTTCAAGACACCTCGACAGGGTCAGGGGGAACTGATCTAGGCTCAAAAGGGTATTCTTCTAGTGACCAACACCTCGACTTCCTGAGGCACTGTCGTTTTTAGGTTAGTCTGAACTTGCTGCGCGACTTACAGTGTGCTCACTGTAAAGAGATGCAATCTGGAGAAATAATAAAGCCGTGTATTAAAAAGGACAGACACTATGACTAAAAAGGTGCACTTTTTAACAGTGACACATAGTGAGGCTCTCAGCTCTAAGTGGCAGACGGGGACAAGAAGTGTGGTTCGGCACCCTCCCTCTGACCTCCAAAGCAACTCCTGCACTTGTTATTAGCCACGGGGGCCCAGGGGGAGAAGGAGCAGGAGAGGGGCGAGCTGGAGAGATGCCCACGCCAGCGACAGCCAGCTCAAAGAAAGTGCCGGAGCAGCACAATGAAGTCTAATTAGCGCCGAGACCACTCCAAGTCCCTGTGTCATTACCCCAGCCCAGCCCACCCCACCCCACCCCATACATACACACACAGAAACACACACACACATACTACCACAATTATTTAGTACATACTATGAAAGTCTGAACTAAGCCAAACATGATTCCTGTATCCAGGGTTAAAACTAGGTTAAGGTAAAGAAATGGATTTAAGTCTCCACTCCTCTAACACACACTCACACACACACACATACAATCAACATTTCATAATTTCTTGATGCACCAGTGTTGATGTCTGAAAACAAGACATCGTTTAGAATACATTTCAGGGCAATTAAAATTTCACAGGCACAATTCCATATGTTTCCAGTGGGACCTACCACAGTCCTCCTCTACAAGCTGAGGCTTTATGGCCTTGATGAGACAAACATGTCCTGCCAGGTCCTTTTCGGGGCTGTTGGTATTAATTGTGGCTGAAGTTGATATATAAAAATGCTCTGTGCTCCTACTACTAATTAGCACTTGATATCAGATTTACGATTTCATAGGCGCACATTTCTCCAAGGCATAGCCTACATTTGTGTGTGTGTGTGCGTGTGTGTTGGGGTGGGGTGTGTGTGTGTGGCTGAAACAGAGGCAGTAAATACTGTAAGCATTTAGCTGCTACTGAGGGACCCACAGTGCTTCCTGCTGATTTATTGACACTCTCACTCACATGGGTAACATATAGCCATTTAAAGAGTTCCCTGAAAAAGAACAGCAGAGGATTCAACAGGGCTGTCACACATACACACACAGAGACACACACACACACATAAAAATGTAACATGACACTTTAACATAAACGTAGCACACAAAAACTGACAACGGCAATGTTTCTGACAAATAGTCATTCTCTCACTCTCTCTCATTCTCTTCCTGTGACTCACTCTTTCTTTCTCTCTGTCTCCCCTCCCTCCTCCTCCATTCTTCACTGTTTGCATGTGAGTGCCAAGAGAGACGCTTTAAATGCGTAAGAAAAGCCCTGTGCTGTGCTGTGCTCTCAGCCCTGCAGAGTTAGCCACCGCTGCCACTGATTCTGGGAGTCTGGCTATTGATCCAGGTCCCCACATCAAGGTGAGGCGCTGCCGGAGATGTGCGCTGGGGGACTCGGCTGAAAGAGGCACAGGGCCAGGAGCCTCAGGCCATGCCCAGTAGACTGATGACGGCTGAAAGCACGTTCAGTGAGGCCCGGGCCCCTGGCCCTTTACTCTCTACTCTTCAAAGCCAAGCGGAGCCTCTAGCTGTCCCTCTACCTCCTGCTCCCTCCTTCCCTCCTCTTTCTCTCTCTTTCTCTCTCATCCTCCCTCTTTTCTCTCCCACCCTCTTTCTGTCTCCCACCCTCTCTTCTTCTCTCTGTATCTGTCCATTTCTTTGCTTTCTCTTTCTCCCCTATCACTATTATAAAGGTGGTTAGGAACTATGCTCAAACTAGGCAGTCCATTATACTGTTTTGCCAAACTAGATGGAGAAACTCACTCAAACGTAAATTAAATGTCCTTGATGAATCTAAACAAGCATCTAAAAGTCCTCAGTCGTGCCCTTGGCCTGAAGTTGAAAGGTGGCACAGCTAAAGAGGTCCATAATGGGAAAAGCCCAAACTTGTTCCATGACTGAGAGAGGGGAGAATGGAGTGGGCAAAAGAGGTCTACCCACTGACGGGACCTCAGACACACACACCCCACCCCACCCCCCCGGGCAGAGAAGCTTTCATTTTACTTCTCTTTCACCTCTATTCCCACTTGGCCTCCCTCAACTCAACATTGACTTTCTCATATTGGAGTTTTTGAGGGAAACTCAGATTGTTTATCCACAAAAAGAATGGTAACTGGTGGGGAAGGAGGAAAGCTTCATAATTCTTTCCTTGTCTGACTTTCTCTCTCTTACACACATACACACACACACAGACACGCACACACAAACTGCAGCTTCATTGATTTAATCAGAACTCATCACCAATGTGGATCTAGCCATTGGCAGCAGTGGGGACGGCATGTGGTGAGACGGTCAGTCCCTCAGTAACCACGCAGCCTGCCCGTACTGACCAGAGGAGCCTACCCGCACAGTTCAGCTAAGACAAGAGCACTGTGACATCACTCACCTTCAGCAAACATTGTGTGTTTGTGCTTTTTTCAATTAACCTCAGCACTGAGCCAAATCTTTCACCTGGTCCTTGGTGAGACCTGCACAACTCTGGGTTTCAACCTCTGGCTTTGAAGCTGTATTCATTTTTAATGAGGTAGCTGAACTCGTTAATCAATACAAACACACGTGAATTAAGTTCCTACTCAGTCCCCAGACAGGGCCAGAGATGTGAGGGAGAGGAATGCATTTGGCAGGAAGGGCTTGGCAGTTACACATACACACACAGTGTGTGTATGTGTGTGTGTGCGTGCACTAGGTTGTTTGTGTGCATAAGTGTATGTGTGTGATAGGGAGAAAGTAAGTCAAAAGAGAGAAAAAGATCTCTCTACTGTAATAATTTCACCAAAGTGGACAGCCCAAAGATCTCTCTAAAATGCACATTGTCAAGGACTAGCTGTGGTCTTGTGAGAGGGAGTAAGACAGAGAGTGAGAGAGAAAGGTAGGGAGAGAATAGAGACGGGGAGGAGGAGGAGGAGGAGGAGGAGGGGAAAGGGGATGTGTTTCTTGCTGGGTCCTGGTTGTGCGAGCAGCCTCAATTATTCATGGGGCGGTGCACATGTCAGAGGCCAACAGACAGGCGCGCTGCTGAGGCCGCCCCCCAATCAAAAACTGCCATACCCACAATGCAGCAGCGCCCCCTCTCGACTGACTCATTCTCCCCTGTTGTTGTCTGTGTGTGTGTGCGTGTGTGTGTGTGTGTGTGTGTGTGCACATGTGTGTGTGTGTATGTGTGTGTGAGAAAGAGAGAGAGAGAGACAGAGAGAGAGCTACAGCGGAGGTCTGCTAGCCAGCTCGTTCACACCTGCACCAGGAGCTCCCACACTCTGTCTCTACCAGTGGACATTTTAACCATGCCTCATTAACCTCCCCTCCAAACTGCTCAGCTCTCTTCAGCTTCACCCCTGTGTCCAAATGGGCAGCCCCTAGCATGACCTCAGGACTCTGCCCAATGTGAAATGGGTGTTATTTATGTGATATGTTGGGCTGTATGTTACATATACACCTCAGGCCAAAGGTTTTCTTCCACTCTCAGGTTTGTGTGTTTGTAATGGCTAGATATGTTCAACTAACTGTGGACTCAAAAGTTTGTGTATAAAAGAGTTCCCTCCGACAGTTGATAGAGTGAGTGAATATCGAACCAATAAAAGACAGAAATTATATCTTCTTCAAAAACAGTTGTGGCAGTCTTTGTGGCTGAATAACAAACTCTAAACTTCAAAATATTGAAAACCAGACCATTATATTATATTTCATTATATTATTACATTTTTTAAATAAAATTTTGAAATAGTGGTGTAGTGGTTTTTGGCCTCGTGTAGATGTTATTATGTTATGACTGTTATATAATTACATGTGGTGTAAGCTATGCTGCAGGGGAAGCTCAAAATGGGTTTGTATGACCGTGCTTAATTTATGCGTGGAATGTCATTTGCCTTGACAACCTTGACTTGCCACTGTTATCCGCACATTAACTTGTGCTGTGCTGACAGAGTAAGCTGGGCTGGGTCACCGAACCTTTGGCCCCAACTCAGAGGACTCTGGGAATGCAGCCCATGATTCCAGGATGACTGTTCACCCATGCCAGACACTGTGCCAGAGATGCATGTTGGCCATGCCCACGAGTGTCCTTTGGTCTGGCTTTGACCCTCTACGCATGACTGAGTTGCCAGCGAGCTTAGCCCATGGTGCCAGTGGTGGCATCCAGCTGGAGTTCATTGTCAGTGCAGTCCTGGGGCTAAAGCAGAGCTAACCAAACTTGGCCTGTGGAAAGAAGTGAAGTAAAATATGCATAGACCACAATGAGTCTTCGTCCTAGATTAGAGAGTTCTAACCTTCTACTTAACCTCACAAAATTTTGTTTGTTGTACAACAAACTTACATTAAGCTAAGATTTTTTTCTTTTTACTCATCCACGCTGACCATCGATAACATAAGTCTCTAAATGCCATGGTTTCTGTTTGTCTGTCAACCTTTATTGTTCTAAATGCTCTGAAAGTAATTCCAACGATGTCGTTGGGCATGTCCTTGTCGTTATAGTGAACCTTATCATGCATATAAATTAGAGCGTTATTTTTTTGTCATTATAGTTATGTTCTTGGTGTAAACAGCCCTTTACACAGTAAATGCCAGCTGTCTTTAAGATTACTTAATGCTTATTTTTTATTAGATTAAATAAAACAAATATTTAATTAAATATTGTTAAAAACTCTATTTAAAAAGCATCAAAAAAGTACAATTTACAACAATTTACCTGTGTCCATAACATTTTTTTTCCTGCCAAATAACAGTCTGTCAACTTCCACTGTCACTGACAATAAGTCACACAGACTTTGTATGAAATTATGGTTATCACCATATCCTTCAACATGGCTCTTTAGAAAATCATCACAGGTTTGTATCTTTTAGCCTGTAAACTGATATGCATGTACTGGTGTGAATCTAAAGCAGTCCGAGGGACCAAGAGTCTAAAAAAAACTACAGAGCTCCCCCCTAGTGTTGACAAATGGTATAGGATAGGAGAGGAAAAGAGCCAGTAATGATCCTTTTTTTAAGAGCCATGTTGACTGACAATGTAATAAACACGCTTTTATAAGGCTCTGGCTTACACAGTTTTAGTCTTAGTGTCAGTGGCCACACAAGACTGACTTCCCTGTACTGAGCTGGCTTAGCAGGGCATCATTCTCCCAACCAAATGATTAAAAGCTGTTTTATTAAAGATGGAATAGAATTGAAGAATGGAGTGTTGTACCTCGTTCTCTCATGTCAAAATAAAATATATTCAACTTTTATTCATCAAAAATAGCTCAAGTGCACATTTTTCAAGTCCAGTTACGACCTCATATTTAGGCTGGGGAATTAAATGGTACAATTTGGCCAAATGGCGCCCTCTCTGGCAACCACTACAATTACAATAATAATCACGTTACAAATTACATCACATGTAGGCTTTGCTCTAATTCGCTAAATTTTTACTGGGTATTTCTTAAGTTCAGGATTCACATATGAAGGAGGGCAGAACCAAGCTTCATGTTCATGACAGCTCTGTGTCATGTAAAGCCTCTCAACCAAGCCAGGGTAAAAATGTTTTTTCCATTCTATGCCTCCATTATGGTAAAAGCTTTCAAAGATTTGCTTTAAGATGTTGGTGGTGTAAATTAAATAATGTGATGACAAAAGGGGGCCTCCCTAGTTTAAAGAAATGGAAACGAAACTGCCTAGATCCTCTATAAACATAAGAGCTAAGATAAGAGTTCTTTTTTCATGAAAAAATGTTTTCCATGAGCACTGACTGACAAAAATATTGATAACAAAATATTTATGGCTTAAGTGAACAAAACTCACTTTTGTCTTTAGGGGTAAGAAATCTGATGTCCTGTTAACAGAAGCCACGAAGAATAAATATCTGAGAGCCGTAATAACACTCTGTTGTGAGGACACGTTGGCTCTGCCACTCGACTCCTCTTTACCCAGGGATCAGTGAGCTTCCCACAGCCGCCCCCCAATATTGAAACTCTGCCACATATTTCCCATGAAACTCATATAATCCCCTAAGGCACCAGACAGCACAAGCCAAATTAATATTAGAGCATGTTTACCCTCCATAGTTGTCACTCTCAGATGACATGTTGTTGATGTTTGGGCTTTCTTTTTGTGGAATCAGGATGGAGAACGGCAATAAGTTTTTGACACTTAAGTCAAATAACTCATATAAATGTCAATCATCCCTGAGCTTTTATGAATTATGTATCTTCCAGTGACTTTAACCACATACTTTAGTTGTATAAATCTAATGGTGATATCATGAAGTTTGGTGCCCTGGGATGAGCATCCTGTGAGTTTATGGTCAAGTTTTGTTGACAGACATACAAACAAGGCATGAGACTGAAGACTAGACAAGAAACAACAACTCAACAGTGAAGCAGGAGAAAAACGGCCTTGGCTTGTGCTGAGAGAGAGAGAGAGAGAGAGAGAGAGAGAGAGAGAGAGAGAGAGAGAGATGCTAGCCTTTGCTTTGCTTGCTTGGTGGCACAGACTGCAATTCCCACACATCCACAACCCCACATGCCTGTCAAGCAGGAAAGCACACACACATGCGCACACACACACACACACACACTATCTGGCCTATTGTGTAGCCATGGAGCCACACACTGAGTGGCGACGGTGGTGCTTTGCCCTGCAATGGCTCCTCTGACTGCTCCATCAGCAGAGCTGTAATTTATGTTGTGTTAATTAGGTCCCATGGTGGCCATTGGGGCGGGGGGCTGTGATAGGCAGCCTAGCCAGGGCAGAAGCTGATGGCATGAAGAGTGGCTGCTGGCTCCTCACAGATAGCAGTCGCTTCTACATGCCCTGAGCAATGGCATCAAACTGAGCCATAGACAAATCATAATTACTGGTCCTGAATTATTAATGTCGAACCGTATGTGTGCGTGTGTGCGTGTGTGTGTGTGTGTGTGGTTGAGTCTGAGTCTGTGATAGAATGAGAGACAGCGATAGAGGGGATGAAAAATAGAAGAACAGAGAAGTCTCTTCTTTGTCTTTATTTTGTGCCCACAGTGGAAAGCCCTGCTGATGAGGACGAATGTCATTGCCTGGAACCTGCACAGCACAGCTGCTCTGGCCCTCCACGCCAACCCAACTTGCTCATTAGCCCGGACTGGGGTCAGAGGTCACGGCACCCGGAGCACGGCGGCGGGAGAGGCACAGCGGCAACCCTATCCCAGCAGGCCCTGGGTTTGTGTTATTAGCACTCAGTTGGTTGCCAGGAGCCAGTTCAGGTCGTGAAGAAAGGTCTGCCCCTCCTCAGAGAATGCCCCCCCCAATACACACACACACACACACACACACACACACACACCACACACATACAGAAACAGAAACACAAGAGCACACACAAAGACTCCAGCATCCTCTCAGCATGTCAGCTCAAGCACACATCATTAACACACAAACTGTTTGCCTCAAAATATGTATGAACAGTAGAAGACAGCCTCCACACACCGTGCAGCAGGAGAGCTCACTGGATAAGTGACTGTGAAGTTCACAGCAGGTTACGTGTCAACATACTTATTATTGCCACATAGGCTACAGCTGTACTGCAGACTACATGCATAGGTTTAATCAAACATATAATTTCTGGAGATGTTTGGATATACCCACTAAACTGACATGACTTCAGGATGGTAGAGAGCAATAAATGTCAGAGAAACCTTCATAACTCTCACCGAAGACCTTTACTGATACTGTTTCGGTGTCTGTTATGACCCATCTATTTATTTTTCAAAGGTAGGTTACCATGTCAAATAAAAAAAACCAAAACATCTGAACTAACGATCAACAGCTCTGTAAAATAGACCACAGGCAGAGAGATATTTTGTGTGAGAGCCGTGTTAAGATCATGCTCTCTCTTACTCCAATCTGTGGCAGTAAGGGGAGAAACCTCACACCTCAGTGTCTATGTAACACTGACTGACAGTGTTACACAGACACTGTGGGAAACCTCACCCCACATGGTCCGTGTAATTCCCTCATAGTGATGGTCACATATTGTTAAGGTTTGTATTTTCACTTCAGAACTGAGACAGCTGAACTCTGAGCAATACATTATTTATTCACAAAAGATAGCCATTTTTAAAGAAAATTACACTTAACTGGCTGTCAAGGAGACATTTTAACAGGGACACACACACACACACATATACACACACATGTGTGTGTCCATGAAGTCATAAACTACCCTGAAGACATTTAAATTGCTAATCACTGGGTATCACTAACGTCACACAGATGATGAATTATTTACATACATGTCCAGATACCATAATTATTTCAGTTTAATCAATTTATTCTTATTTCTAATCTCTACAACCTTGATCATTAATCACTTTAAGCCTACTATTTTACAAGAAATCATAATTACCATGGCCATGCTCGTTATTGTAACGAGATCAAGGACATCAGAGGCAGGAGGGAGAAGTGCCGTTTGGAGGTTGTTAGGATGGGTTGGTGGGTGGATGAGGAGTGGAGCCAGTAAGTACATGCTGTGGAAAGTAGGCCAAAGCCAGTCCAGAGAGCTGGGAACCCACAGTGGGATATCCAGTCCCCAAATGCACGAGGAGGACATCACACTCACAAATGTGTTTAGTTTCTTAACAGGAGCATTTACAGCTCTCTGATACTGATACTGCTGTGTTTATGTTAGGCTGTGATGATATCCCATCTCTTTCATATTATAACAATTATAGTGCCTTATGGGGGATCTGTGCACTTGGTAAAAACGGCCTATTTGTACACTGTGTGTAACAGAGGTGCAATAACAGAGGCAGCAAGAGACCTAGAAGTTAACACCTAAACTTATCGTTAATGGTAGAAAAGAAGCATACATGTGACTTAATGATGGAGTGTGTGTGTATGTGTGTGTGTGTGTGTTTGTGTTTGTATGAACATATGCAAAAGACCATGAAGATATGAACAGGAATACATGTCGCAATGGTGTATGTGAGTGAGTGCCTGTAGAGAGTTCTATTTGTTATAGAAGGACAATGTATATTAATTAACATTTTTACACAAAAATGTGTGTGTGTGTGTGTGTGTGTGTGTGTGTGTGTGTGTGTGTGTGTGTGTGTGTGTGTGTGTGTTTATGTGTGTGCATATGAAGGAGGGGAGAGGGTTGGAAAGAGCAGTGAGGCAGAGGTGGCCTCTCGGACGTGGGCCGGTCAGATCTGCTGTTGTCCCTCCATTCTTAGCCGCAACCCTCCTCACCTCTGCCGAGCCACACCACTGTCAGCACCTCTCACCCTGCAGCACTCACTTCAGGAGGCACCACAGTTCACCAACACAGAGGAGAGCAAACACTGGGAAAACAGAGTTAGCCAGAGCAAATGAAAGATGGAAAAACAGGGAGCGAAAATCCACAGTGCCCCCCCCCCAAAAGAAACTCAAGAAAATCAGCGGCAGTGGGGAAAGTCAATGTTTGCTCAAAGGAGCGTTTAAATATACATTTATTCAGAGGCCAGTGAGATCAAACAGCAAAATTGATTGGCTCCATTCGGCCTCATGCTAACTGCCATGCATAGTGGCTGTCTGTGTGTGATAGTTAGTTACCCAGGCCACAGCCTGTTACTATACTATACACAAATAATATGTGTTAAAAATATGCAGATGTGAAAAATATATAATCAACACCTCACCTTTGTTTTTAATCAAAAAATAGGCATAATATTTTGGGTATACACTATATGGTTATTAGTTTTGTGATATAGTTTTTGCTAGTTAAGGTATACAGTACCTCATATTTGATAAGATACTGCTATTCCATTTGATTCTAAACTGAAGGACTCAGCTTTGTAGAAGTAGCAGGTGGATATCATTGCATTTTTTTGAAGGAAAACTTTATTTCATAATCTCAGAAAATACCATACACGCTGAGAATACTAAGAGATGACAGAAATGAACCAGGTGAGGTGACAGAAATGCTCCCCTGAGGTAAGTCACAAGAGTTATCTGGAACATGCACACAAACACCAGTGAGATTCAGCTGGTTGTCACCCCACTGGTATCTCTTTTATCACATCACATCCAACCAAACACTCATGACAGATTGGAATATCTGCCAAAGTGCACATTAAGACACATTAAGGATTCTATTCTATTAAGAATTCTATTCTATTAAGGATTCTATTATCAGTCATGTTGATTGCTTGGGTAGAGTAAAATCTCTTTTTGCTCTTCAAGATGACACAAGCAATAGCCCAACAATTAAAGGGGAACTCCAGTGCACTTCTGCCTAAACGTTGTTGTAGTGGGCTTCATGCACTTATTCGGTACGAATGTGACAAAAATCTGCACTACAAAATGAGTTATCCAGGCATAAGCCAAATATCCCCTGATTACTTTGTTTTGTAGGGCTTATGATGTTGAATGAGTGAATGTGAGGCATACACTGTAAAGCACTTTGAGTGCTTGTAGGAGTAGAAAAGCACTATATAAATGCAGTCCATTTATCATTTAGCGGGCTAAAGGGATTTTTGGCATTTTTGTGGGCTACCAAAAGGAAGTGCATGAAGCCCACTAACAACACCGTTTAGGCTGAAACATCCCGGAGCTCCCCTTTAATGTGATAGCATTTCAAAAGAACATTCCTTGTATTTTTTAGTTTTTCATTCTTTCATTCAGATCCATGATATTCACTGAAGCATATTTGATAAATTACTTACTGTTAATTGACATTAATTAACATGTTTGTCAAGTGGAAGATGTGATTTGTGTTGGTCTTTCATTTGGATGTTTGACAAAGGTCAAAGGTCATCTGTTGTGCCTCCACGTTGGAGCGAGAGTGTCACTAGAGTAAATGTCCATTTGGCACTGATGACGGTTCATGACAGAGGACACAGTTTGCAGGGTCAGTCACAGCACACAGCCATCGCCCCAACTGCAGCACTGGAAGTTAGGCTAACAATTCTGAGGTCAGTCAGACACCATTGCCTCTCAGGGTTCTCTACACGAGTAACCAGTGAGATACAGGCTCTGGGTCAGTGGCTCGCTATTCTCTTTAGGGCTCTCAGGCGGGGTGACCGGCATGACACAGACCTGGGGTCAGTCGGTTGCTGTCCTTACCAAGCATCCCTGTAGTGGGTCACTGGCGGCCAACCCTCGCTCTCGTTATTCATCTCTGTCTGACAGTCCATTCCTCTTCCTGTCAACACATCTGAAACAGCCCCTCCACAATATTTGGCACAGGGCCTTCCCCAAGTCCCTGCGCCAGGACCCTGCAGAGTCCACCAACCTCTTTTTCTGCCCACCCACCGCCCAGCATCATGGGATGTTTGGCTGTTGGACGTGCCAGAGGGGTGATGCTTCATCCTCTCTCTCTCTGATGTGTGGTTAACAAACTAACAAAAAAATAAAAACGGAAGTAGATCCCGGGTTCTCCAGGCCAGTGCAAAGGGTCCCCCTCACCTTCTGCTTTCCAGAGGGGTAATTACATAGTGGGCTTACAGGCTCTGGCTGGCCTCTTCTGGCTCTTCCTGTCTCCCTCCGGAGTGGACAGGACGTGGCCCCTTTCATTAGCGCAGCGGCTAGCGCAGGCGGAGCGCTGGCCGTCGGTGTGATGAATGGCCCAGCCTCGTCGAGCACAGAAGCGTGACACGCAGAGGACACAGTGGGAGGAAAAGTCACAAATAAAGTGAGCTGAATTACCAGATAAAAATACCTGGCAGACAGAGAGGTGCTAAAGGTACTAGCAGCCTCACAGCTGCTGGCCTGCCCCCCTTTTCTTGAGGTACAAAAAAAAAAAAAGGACCAAGATTCTGGGTTATCAGCCAGAGACCGGTCACCTACTTCAAGGACAGGGCACCAGTGTGTGTGAGAAATGGTCAGTGCTGAACTTCAGCCATTCAGAATGAAAATGGTAATTTTAGGAGCCATTTTCCAGGTTATTCCTTTGCTCTTTTTGTTAACTTACCTCACACATGGCTCACAGACAGGTTTAAAGTGACACAGAGAGGCATTGAAGGCGCAATTAGCCATGGCTACATGTGGAAACCTGCTTTGATTTATAATTCAACATGGCTTCTGGTACTGTGGGATGAAAAAAAAAACATTCCTCAGAATTAGATCTGTGACTGGTCTGTCAAGTGAGAGAGAGCAATTTGTGAGGGCTTTTGAGGTGCTTTAAGGGTGCATGTGAAGTAGAAAGGAGCGAGGTTGAGGGAAAGTCACGACAGAGACGGAACGTGACCTCCATGCCGGGTGAATCTTCATGGGTGGTGGAGGAACGGGATGAAAGAGTGTCTTACCTTCCACCTCTTTTCCTAGTATATGGCCGTCAAATTCTCAAGTGGAAGCAGCAACAAGATCTCAAAGTTAAATCATCCATTTCTAGCTTTAATTACAAGTTCTTCTTCAATGGCATGTAAATGAACGACTTTGATGGCCACTGCCCTGTGTGACCAATGGGCATGTCATGTCATTAGATTGATTTTAATAAGCTGGCCAGTGCTGAACTGACTTCATCTGAGGACTACGCAGCTGTCCTGGTGTCTGCTCTGACAGGGAAGACGGTTGAAGCAGCCGCACCCAGAGCTGCCCTTCCCTCAGATGAGGCTCTATCTGGCATCGGCTCAGCGCCCTGGGAGGATAATGATCTGAACGTCTTCTATTCCGAGGGCCTTCTAAAGCTAATGTGCTTATTTGACACTTTCACACGGCATGATCCCTCACACGATAAATCCCCTCTGTTCCTGCCGATGGGCGCATTCACACCCGAATGAGAATCATGAGGCCCCTTTGATCACCAAGTCCCCTGTTAAGGTTTTTAAACGTCTCAATTCCCGACTATGTTTGTGCCGTAGCGTTTTCTCCCTCATTTCCTGTGGCCCCCACCGCCCCTGAGCCAAGGAGTCAACTCTTCCTCCTCTCTTCCCAGCACCAGAAAAGTCTTTCAAGTTCTCCTCGGGACCGCGTAACAGCCATAAGCCCCTAGATTTTGTTTCTCCCCGTCTTTGTCAAACCCGTTGCCAAATATAAAAAGGGCCAATAAGCTGGGTCTTCTCCTCCAGCTCTCTTGGTAATCCTCTGCTCCTCCACCTTCAAAAGGAATCAATGCGGAGGTTGTTAACGGGTGAGCTCCACTTCGCTCATTTGTTTAGGAAGTTACTAAAAGTGGGGTGACAATCTTCCCATATCTCTCAATTTGTGCCGGTGGGAATGGGTTTTTCTCACAAGTCCCTCACATACAAATACACAACCAGTTTCCACCAAAACATGCATGCAAGCCCTGCTAGAATGACAAAAAAATCCTGCACTTCAGCTTTAGGAACACTCAGTCTGCAGAGAAATGGTGTGACAGCCCGCCCTACTTTTATTTTGAAAAAAAAAAAGTATCATGGAGCAGGTTGCAGGATCTGCCAACCACCTTGGCTAATGTCAACCGACCGAGGCTTGAAGCAGTGGGGTGGTATGTTCCACTACAACCCTCCAGCCCCGGGTCTGGTTCCATAATTAATATGTTGTTGTATCAAAGTTGATGCGCTCGCCTCTCAAAATGTCCCCCCACACCGCCCACCTTATTGAAGGCCTGACCTCCAAGCAGCTGAAGGTTGCTACGGAAATTTGGCTCGCCCCGAGCGAAAACATCTGTTCCCCTTGCGGGGCGGGACGCACGGACCCCACAGCTCAGCTGGGGCCACAGCCCAGCGCGAGAGCCCTTCCCCTGTCCTCACACGCTGACCCTAGCATTTATAACCAGCCCAGCGGCAGAGACAGAGGCAGGGGCAGGGGCGAGGGGGTGCTACAGGCCCCACTATGCACCTCCACCACCAGGCCCCCTCCTCCACCCCCAACCTGGTCACTCCACATGCTGGGAGGACCGCGCTTATCTTGTCATCCTCGGTGCCGCCTGTCGAGAACTGAGAGGGGAGAGGCAATGGGGGATAGGCAGGGGAGAAGGAGTAGGAGGAGGAAGTGGTGGAGGAGGTGGAGGAAGGCATCTGCGGTGCTCCCACAAAGCGGCGACTGTTGGAGAGCTGACAGAAGCATCTGTCATCCAACCTCAGCTTTCATATACTCACCTGCTGTCCGAGGCCCTGACTGCCTCACTCTCTCGCATAAGCTCTTTCACTCTTCCACTCCCTCCCTCTCTTTCTCTCTCTCTCTGGCTTGCAGAGTGTCTGTCTATCCCCCCCCCACACACACACACTTCCTCCTCCCCCACCATAGCCGCAGATCTGAAGCTCTCCTGCGCCTCCCTGAGAAAGCCTCTTGTATCTCCACCTCTCACAGGCACACAGACCAACCATGAGTGCAAGTCAGTCATATCTACTCACTCCTGCCAACAAAAGCAGTCCGAATTTCCCTGCTTCACAATATACTGGGATTTTACATTTACCACTCCAGTTCAATTTCAGCTTAGTTGTAAATCAATGTATTTCTTTTCTTGTCTGAAATTTATATTTGATTCGACGATGAACCCAAACTGACAAAGACTGGGGTATGATTCCAGAAGTCTAGACCTTCAAATTAAAAATAATAATCCCATATTGAAATATAAGCAGCAACATTGCAACATTACATCACTGTCTGACAGAAAGCAAAGCAGGCAAACATGTTGGGTCTTCTAATGGAGGCACTGACCTGCCTGGCGACTACTTTATCATTCTCCAATGGCACCCCCGCCCCCCCAATGGGCTGTAGGGTTGCCAGCAACACAGGGGAAGGATGCCAATCGACACAAACACACCGACGGCTCAAGGACACTATCGCTCACTCAACTTTGGGAAGGTGCCTTTGAAAGAGGACAAGATGGGGGGCTCCTGTGCCTGACACACCTCCGAGACCTCCTGGACACAGGGTGCATATACACGTCTGTGTCAGTTGGGGGAGGGATTTGTATGTGTGTGTGTGTGTGTGTCTAAAACAATACAAAATCTACACATATTCAGGTACTAGGATATTTCTGTAATTTGTATTTAATTTATAAGGATAAAAACACATGTATTTGTTTCAATAATGTTTCCTTCATTAGAATTTTTGCTAGAACCTGAGTCCAGATAATAATTATAATTTAGAAACATTATAATACAGCTGTGTGGACATTCAGAGAGCAATCCTCTGATTGTATAGAGCTCAGTATTTACATTCATCAAGTCTGTTATTTTTGAAAATTGAGTCTAGTGCATAACATATGAAGCACAGTGATAGTGGGTCATTTATGGAAATGGATAAGCTCTAAACAGTCATTTTTCAGAGGCATTTTCAGTTTTTTTCACATTAAGACAGACATGCCACCTTCCACAACACAAACTCTAGATCCCCTATACACATGTGCTAATCACATTCTTTATTCTATTTCATTTTCTCCACAGTAAAGCAGACATGCTACCTTCCCTAGTTCCTCCATACACATTATGTGTGCCAATTCGGTGTCCACACTGAAAGGACAGGGGTGCCAGGATTTCTACACAAGCACATAAATCAAACAGCGCCTCCGTCTGTTCTCAAGTCCTTACTGCAGTGATACATCACAGAGGCTGGGCCACTGGAAGGACCCTCCGCAGATGGGTCTCTCAGACTTTGAAGTCAGGAGAGAAACAAACTCGAGAGAGAGAGACAGTGAGAGACCGGTTGGGGGTGGGGGGTGTTGAGAAGACAGATGCCGCATAGGACACCCAGGACCCCAGTCAGAGTGACTGTGAATGAGGTACTGTGCCAATGACTCGTCAGTCGAGGTGAAGGGTAGATGCCTGATTACCACCCCTAGTTCATCCTGAGCAAGACCCCCACCGCGCTGGCCACAGTCCAACGGAGGGGTCTCACCCCACAGGCTGGGAGGGGAGTCCTCCCTGGGCCCAGCCGCTCAAAGCTCCATGATCCCCCTCACCAGGGACTCTCATAGCTGACATGGCTTGTCCTTCACACCAATCACATGCCCCTATTGTATTCTCCTGCTCTGAGACCAGAGAATTTTGTAGGTGATTTTACCACACATACACACTTACACACACACAGACACACACACATGTTGAGAGAGGGGCACACATAAATCACCAGGATATACAATAGAATATTAGGCTGCTGTTGTTATTTTACACTAACCGTTTTGTTTAAAATCCATCCACACTATTCACAGAGACGAGTAGACTGAATGAACAGGACACCAGACTGAGACAGGCGTGTTTATCATATACCGTACCACTGGAGGGCGCTAAATCACTGAAATCCACCAGTCCTGTGTGTGGGTAGCGTTTTCCACTAGATGGCACTATTGTTAAAAACCTCAAGCGGAGACCTCTGCTTGAACTGCATCCAAACTGTCTGCTGATACACGAAGTTACATTTAAATTAGCCGCCGCCAATGTAGCTTTTTCATTCATACGAGTACGAAAAGTCAAGTAAAGTAAGTTATAATTTGTGACATAGAATGAATACATTTTATTAGTGTAGATTAAAATACTTATATTGTGCTATGCTTGAATTGAACAACATATGCATCACTGGTTTGTGACAGATCTGTTTGGGCAGTAATCTTGGGAAACAGTGTAGAATGTAGGCTAACATTTCTGTCGCGGTAGGCAAGGATTTATGTTTACGTTAAAACATTAATAATTCGTTAGTCCATCTCTATTAAATGTGAAAAAATGTGAATTGTGGCGTTGAACATACTTTCTCCCCCCCTGTGTAAAATCTCGATTGGTACCGTCTGTGTTCCACTGCGCGGGAGTACAGCAGCTAGTCGAAGGCTTCGATGTACTGTGTTGCTTGCTAACGACTTGGGCTAATTCCGGTAAGCATGGTGTCTTCTAATCAGATATTTTACAATGTGAGAGTGATAGAGACATACTTGCATCAAATTACTACCTCCATTACTCATTTTACTTATTGAGCCAAGAAGTGCCATAGCAGTTTGATAGCAAAGGTCATAGTTAAAGCTCACAGGCAGAACTGTCTGCTGGAAATGCAAGCCGAGCTAACTGAAACCGAATGTATTCACACAAATGCATGGGGCAGCTCGAACTTGCTTTATGGAGCTGCCACCACGTGAACGTAGCCAAAGAGTACTGGAGACCATGCCGTCTGACCGCATTTAAAATGATAAAAAACATTTCTTGGATGGACGCATGCTTTATTTGTTTGCGTTGCATGGGGGAGGGGTCACTGGACACCACTGACCCATCCACACCCCAAAAAGATTTCACGCGCAGAATGTTTTGTATCAATGCAGATGTCACTGAGGTTTCAAAGTTACGTTGTTGATGCATATTTCGTAGCATGTTTTTTTTATTATGGTAACTTGTGATTAGCTGAACTATTTCAGCTGAACTAATTATTCTGAAGTCCTGTAATATTTTAAAAAGGTGTGTCACATTCAAGGTCTGAACGTGGCAGAAGAAAACATGACACGGGATTTCAAACCTGGGGACTTGATCTTTGCGAAGATGAAGGGTTATCCTCATTGGCCAGCCAGGGTAAGCATGAAATATGATACATAAAAGAACAATCATGATGATGACTCCTGCTTATCAAGCAGCCAGTCTAGAAGTAGAAGTAAAGCATGCTCACCTGTATGGAGTAGGGAGTGACAAGTCTTATCTTTGTGTCTTGTCTGTTTGTTTGGAAGATCGATGAGGTTCCAGATGGGGCAGTAAAACCATCCAATGTCAAATTTCCTATCTTCTTCTTTGGTACCCATGAAACGTGAGTACACCTCGGTGCCATCCTTCAGAATACAAATTTTAAAAATTACTTGTCGAACATGGATGTTCTGTGTGTTGGGAAAGTTCTGTTGGATGTCGCTATCTGTTGAGAAACGGCTTAGTCCATCAACTTCAGCCAATTCATTGAGTTGACTAACCAGACAAGATAATATGTCAGTACGTCTCCAACAGCCTTCTTCTTTTTCATTTGCTTTTAAAATAGAGCATTTCTTGGTCCTAAAGACATATTCCCATACTTGCCCAACAAAGATAAGTATGGCAAACCCAATAAGAGGAAAGGGTTCAACGAAGGCCTGTGGGAGATTGAGAACAACCCAAAGGTGGAGCTAGGAGGACAGAAGGTAGGGCTCTGATCTTTCCCTAAAGTAACAACTCCTGCATTGCCCTCCTCCCACAGCTCCACATGATTCCCACCTTTAGCCAAACTTGGAGAAATCCAGGTTTGCTACTCTTGATGGGCTAAGAGCACCTGAAATGTTGAGAGTTTTTAAACTTGTGAAAGGACCGTGGCAAACGTGAATAATGTACTTGCTGCTGAGTGTGATCTTCACTGTAAAGCTTCTTTGTTATTTCAGCAGATGATGTCGGCTGAGTCAGCAGAAGACAAAGACTCGGACAGCAGCCCTGAGGGAGAGGATGAGGGCGAGGACGGAGAGAGGGAGAGGAAGGCCACGGTGGGTTCTTCCATGCTGACTTTGCACATCAAAGTTGTGCTTGTTTCTGTAGTCCTGATCTGTTTACCCACCCTGAAAAACCTCTCTCAAACCCTCCCCCACCCCAAGGTCAGGTGCCCCGCGGTGCAGGCCTCCAGGCAGGGTCACTTCAGCGCTGACATCGTCCCTCCGCTGAGCCTGCTCCAGCTTGAGCAGCAGCAGTGGGCTGCTGGGTCCCTTTAGTGAACTAGGCCCTCTGTTTAACACCTGCACTGTGGGGCCCTTTGTGTTTGGTGTCTTTGGCCCAGGTGTCTGGCAGTGAAGCGGGTCAGGAAGAGGAGGAGGAGGAGGAGGAGGAGGAGGAAGGGGAGATGGAGGTATCAGGGCAGGGGCCCCTGTTGGAGGAAGTACGTACTGTCCACTGCATGAGGGGGAGCGGTGGCTGCTGGAAAGATTTAATTCGGGTTTTAAGTTCTGCTGGGGGGTGAATGGTACTAGGGGTTGCATGCGGTGCTCTGTGTTGGGAAGTTTAGTGGCTTTGGGATCCTTCATTTCCCATTTGATTTTCATGACGTGACAGTGCAGATGGCGATGGTGAACAGGGGGCCGTAAGCCTTTGGGTCTTTTCACTCCTCTGTTGCTGTTCCCACTTGGAAGGCCTTGTGAGTCTTAATGCTTTGAGCACTCCCACCTCTCTGCAGTAAGGAGGCTTGCCAGGGTCTGTCTTTCTTTTTCTCTCTTGGTACGTTTACATGCACTAGGAAAAAATTAATTTTGTTTCTTTAGTCCGGCTAAAATCGAATGCATGTATACACCTTAGTCCAGCTGAAATTGAACCGAACCAGCCTACTTATAATCACGCTAAGACATCCAGATAATTGGAATCACATTTCTCTGAGCAGGCAGGCAGCAGCTAAGATCAGACTGACACACACCCCTTGAATGACGAAGACACAGCGAGGTCGATAAATGGGCTTTGGTAACAATGACAGCTCCTGGCAGCATCTGCTGGCCTGTGTACATGTGCAGCCTGTGTTTCACGTGCAAAACATTGAAAAGTAAAGAATGTATGAAATGTACCTACAGTGCTGTGCCATGGCCATCTCTTCACTGATATTCCCATCAAATATCGCCATAGTCTTCAAACTTACGTAGGAAGTTTGTGGTTTAGCATAACATCTTTGGATTAGCCATAGACAGCAAAAGAATTAGCCTCAACTAGGCTGGTGGAAACGCAAACGTGAATATATTTCCACCTACTCTCGTGGAGTCCTCACCACCTGCTGTCGGATCCTCCAGTTAAATCATTAGCTTGGTTATTGCTAATAGCTTGGTTTAGATGTGCATGTAAACGTTCTCTCTCTCTCTCTCTCCCATGAACTCCCAGTGCTTGTTATGGCCAAGTTCACATGAGCCATGTGATCACTCACAGCCAGTGGAATGAGTATGCAGCCTCATCATCATCCCCAATATCAATGAACACCCCCAATATCAATGATTACCCCCAATATCAATGATTACCCTCAACATCAATGATGTCCCTGCTCCCCACACTTTCTTTGTAATGTTATTTCCTAACATTAGTCATTAGGTATATGCTGGGCTAGGAGTGGTAGTGTTAAGGAGGAGGCCTGTTATTTGTTTCGACAGTTTATTTTGGACTTAATCTGCTTCATCTTCATTCATTCAGGAAGAGGTGTATGTGGAGAAATCACCAGACTGCATGTAGTTCCCTCTGTACCCATTCCCCACAATCATCAAGTCAAAATGTGTTTTCTGAACTGCTGGTGTTTATGAATCAGGTGAATAATCGTGCACTTTTTATTTTCTTTTTAAGGAATCGACAGACACATCTAAGCCAAAAAGAGGGCGAAAGAAAAAGGTACTAGTATTCATCAGACATTGTGAATAAGACACTCAAGAAATAAACGACCAAGTACTGACTTCATGGTCTTTGTCCTTATCAGAGCGAAACAGAGCAAGACTCTGAGAAAGATGAGGCAGCTGCCAGTCCTACTTCTAGTCCACCTGGTAAAGCCAGCACACCTTCAGGTCTCTTGTATGACTCCTCTGATTCCACACTATGTTGATGTTAAGGGTGTGTGTGTGTGTGTTTGTGTGTACTTGTACGTCTACTTGTTTTGTACAGGTGGAGACACACCTGTGCCTAAGCGCCGTGGCAGAAAGCCCAAAGCAGAGAAGTTGCTCCTCCTGCAGCAGCAGCAGCAGCAAGGATCACATGACCCTCATGGATCAGGCAGTGACATGTAACCACCTTTTTCCTTGTCAGTGACCCTATGTGTGTGTGTGTGTGTGTGTGTGTGTGTGTGTGTGTGTGTGTGTGTGTGTGTGTGTGTGTTAAGGAAATGGGTGTGTTGTGGTCTAGTGTTTACTTGACATATGTTAATGGAGTTGGATTAAGTGGTGTCCTGGGTGTGTGTCTGTCTGTTTTCATTGATTGGTTTTATGGCTACACAACAGGGAGACTTCTACAGCAGATTCTGAGCGTAAAAGGAAGCGAGGATCTGATGACAAGAGCAAGCACCAGGAGGAAGACGAGAGGAGGGCGGATGGCAGGAAGAGAAAGGAGGAGGCCAAGAAAGAGCCAGAGGCCAAGAGGAGAAGAAACGCCAAAGACGAGAGCTCCTCTGACCCTGAGGACGAGGAGGTGAGCAGAAACACACTCCTCTAACATCAGCATGGACGTGAATGGAATTTATTGTACTAGCACAATGACTCTGTCTCATGTTCTTACAAACCTCTACAGAAGAGCAGTGGACCAGGCAGGAAACGCAACCCACTGAAAGCTCAGCAGAACACAGCAGAGTCTGACAAGGACGACCGGCGGCGCAAGGGAGACGAGGCCAAAGAGTGAGTCTAGGCCTATAACCGCTCCTCGCTCAGGGCACTGGAGAGAAACTCAATGCTGAATACAAAGGTTCCTTTGAACTTGCACACTTTTGACTACTTGTTTCATTTCTGCTGTAGATTAGGGAAAGAAGATGGCAAGAAAGATGAGAGAAAAGGAGACCGAAGGAAAGGTATTTCTGTCCTTTGGAACCATGAAAGCTCTTATGCCCTTCTTAAAGAGTTACATCACATTATGAAGCATGTTATTGTCACTTTTGTGCATGAAGTTTTTCTTCCCATTGAAAAATTGTGACAATATATTTCACACTATTCAGAAATGTCCACAGAGCATCGTCTACAGAGGCTGCACGGAGAAATCAAAATCTCTTTGAAGATCGACAACCCTGTGAGTTGTTGAGTTTAAAAATAGGCCTGCCCTTTCCTCTTGCCCATGCCTAAGGCCACTCTGGTAGTAATGAAAAACTCCCTTTGTGTATTGTCATGTCAGGGGTTATGCTTCTCTAGTCTTAGAGGGTGGGTGGGAAAGACACCGAGAGAGAGTGTGTGTGTGTGTGTGTGTGCGTGTGTATATGTGCGTGTGTGTGTGTGTATATGTGTGTGTGTGTGTGTGTGTATATATATATATATATATATATATATATATACACACACACGCACATATACATACACACACACTATAGAAATACAGAGAATGTATTATGAATATACTGTATGGTTGTAAAGTTTGTTCCTTACTACTGAAGTCAAATTAGCTGAAGCGTACAATGCTCACATAATGCCAATTCTCAGGATGTGAAGAAATGTCTGGTTGCGTTGGATGAGCTGGGCTCTCTGCAAGTCACTACCCAGCACCTCCAGAAGCACAGTGAGCTGATAGCCACTCTAAAAAAGGTACGGACCCACAGCAGTTTCTGTTCACACCCTTTCTTCTAAGGAAAACATATTATAAGAATCCTATTGTATTTTGGGACATTTACATTATAGGTATCCTATAGATTTTACAGATATTATAGAATTTAGTATTCTATATAGTATTTTGGGACTTTTTGGGGAATCTTAAAGTAGAAGACTACTATAAGAATTAGGTGTCATCACCAATGTCTCAGTCTCCCCCTCTCCTCTGGGCTTAAATAATGTAAATGATCTTGTGTGTTGGCCATGATAGCTTAGCTACATGTTGATTCAGCCTTACTGTCTATGGCTTCAGCTAGTGCTATGGGAGAGAGCGGCTCTGGCTGTACTCTCAAGATGGCGCTCAAGCGGTTACTTAGAAGTAATAGGGTGGAAGAATATTATACAGGTGTTTTAGAGGTGTGGTAAATGTACTATAGACCAAAGTACTATACCTACTATAGAGATCTTATAGGACCTTTTATCATTAGATTTGCTTTAACATTTTGGTCTGGTTGGTCTGGCTGAGATTGATCTAATTGATGCCATTTCTAAACTGGGGTTTTCTCTTCCCTCCAGATCCGCCGGTTTAAGGCCAGCCAGGACATCATGGACAAGGCCACCATGCTTTATAACAAGTTCAAGACCATGTTCCTGGTGGGCGAGGGAGACTCTGTGCTCAGTCAGGTGCTCAACAAATCTCTGGCTGAGCAGAGGCAGTATGAGGAGGCCAAGAAGGGAGCACTGAAGAAAGCGGAACAGGCCAAAGAACAGACCCTGGGTGAGGAGGCCACTTTTAATGTTATTAATAATAAATCATAATAATCCATGCTCTTTTGATCCCTGCATTTAACCCAGTCATGAATTAGAGAAACACACACGGCACGGAGTGAAGTGAAGTACACACTAACCTGGAGCAGTTGGCTGCCTGCTGTAGCAGTGCCTAGGGAGCAGTCAGGGGTTAGGTGCCTTGCTCAGGGGCACTTCAGCCATGGTCCGGAGATGAACTGGCAACAACTTTGGTTACAAGCCCAAAGCTCTAACCAGTAGGCCATGGCTGCCCTCTAACCATGGCTGCATGTTGACACCTTCTCACCTTAGTCTATCAGAACATTTTGACCTGCTATGACCTCATTTGATGGCATCCTGTTAAGTTTATATTTCAGTGTAAATATACACTCCAACTGTCATGGTGAGTCACATTATGTGGTGGAGTTTCCGATTCTCTTTAAATTGAAGATTGAAGATTGAATAAACACATTTCTGCGATCTACCAGCACCTGACCCATAGGCTGTGCATGGAAATTTAAGGGATTTGCCATAGTTCTGGATTTAGTGTACATGTCAGGGATTGATGATGATGATTTGGTGACCCACAGAGGGCCAGGTTGCAAATGGAGAGTCCAGCCCTGAGGTGAAGCAGCAAGAGGCAGAGCAGAGCAAAGCAGATGAAGAGAGTCAAGCTGTCGAGAACAGGTCCGATTCTTGATCTTTTTTCTTTTTTTCCTCCTCCCATATTCCCATACCTTTGTTGACTCCTCCTACATTCCCATACCCTTGTTGACTGTAGTTCAGGGCCTCAATTCAAAAAAAGCACAGTAAGCCAAGATAGTTCATAAAGTCTCTTGTACAAACATCTAGCAGCTTTCAACCCAGACCACTTTTTCAAGGTCACCAAGTGCTGTTGGTAGGAAAAAGATTGAGAAAATTTGATACATAATCCAGATAGCGAACCGACAGCTAACACTAGCCAAATGAGTTCCAGAAACTCCTTGGTTCAGTTTCAATCGGTTTAATTTTCCTCTGACCCATTCAGTTAGCTTTAGCTGCCTGTTCCCAAGCAATTTTGTGCTGTGCAAATTTTGATTTAGTGATTGTACACTATTAAGATGATCTTAAGGAGCCTCTCTTAGAGCCCAACAGCAGAACATAAACAACTAAGAATCAGGGTTCCCACTGGTCATTAGCGTAGATGTTCCCAAAATGTGATAATTATTTCCATGCTCCTTCTTGGTCTTTATCAGATATTAACTTCTCTCATGCGTTGCATGAGTTGTTGTGGTTAACCTTGTAACAAAGTATTGCACTGAAAACCTGAACCTGAAAGTGGAGATTACAGATTGATTTTTGGATGCAAATCCAAGCAGTTTATTGTACAATTAATTATAGAGAAGGTCATGGGAATTCAGCTTTTTACTCACGGAGTGTCATGGAAAAGTCATGGAATTTGAAGTTTGACTTACAGTGGGAACCCTGAACAATATATTTATCAAAAACGCTATTCTTAATGCTCCTAAAATGTGATTCTGCAGACATATGTAATAAGTATTTAAAAATATATATTTATATATATATATATATAATATGTTATGAGAGGTGAGTTTCTAATTCCATTTTTCTCTTAACTCTTCTAACTCTCATTTTCATCTTTCATTAAATTAAAAAGGGTTTGAGCAGAATAGAATACTGAACATGTGGTTGATCCAACCCTACTTGTGGTGTTAAATTTGACTTCTTCCTCATCAGTAATACCCCAAAACACTCATGTGAAGGCAGCATACCACACAGACTGCACTGGGAACACTTAAAAATGACAATGTGGGTATTCAGACAATCAGCATGTTGCTCAAATGGCAGAATGCCACCAGATCCGTCATCAAAGGTCATGTACTGGTACTTGTAGTGGCAAAGGGTTCATCAGTATCGGGAATTGAGACCCAGTTCAGGTGGATCTGAAAAGAAAAGCATATTTCAAGGGCTGTTTGGCTAACCAGTCGGGGAGTTGTATGGTGTCTACCAGATAGCTTGCTAATGATGTCTGTGTATATCTGCTAATAATTGGCAAAGTTGTCAGTAATTATGAGGAAATATGAAAATCTGTCTGGAGAAAGGAGACAGATCCTTCTGTTTTTTTGTCCTTAGTGCGCCAGTCGCTCAGCAGGAATCAAGTTGAAAACCAAGTGCTTGTGCTGTGACGATGAGGAAGCACTTGGCCTCAGGGATCCTCCAGGCACCAGTCACGCTCCAGCACTCCCCATCCCCACTGGGATCACAGCTCTTCCCATCAGAGACTAGTTGAACAGGGTTTCATCCACAGCATCTTCTTTTTGCACGTCTTAAGTTTCCAGACAGCCCCCCTCAAAAAAAAGGAAAAAAAAAGGTAGAGATATCTGACCAACTTGCCTCATGTTAAGGAATTGGAATTCAAAAAAATCGTCTGTTACCTTGAATGTGCTCAGAAGTTTAGCTGTTTTAAACTCACTCAGTGGTTACGCACATATAATTTCCTCTGTGCCTTTTTGTTTTACTGAAGAAAAAAAAATGGCAAAACCTTAATGTCACAGTATGTTCAGTTTGGACCATTTGTCTGTTTTTTGTAAGTTTTGAAGTGAAACTCATTGCTGGAATTCCTTTGCCTTTTCGTGGTCACTTCACTTGTCATGCTCTATGCAGCCAGTTAGTTGTAAGTGGGTTAGTGAAGTAGTCAGATGTTGTCCCTCCTCATGTGTTATCGGCCTGTGGATCATCCATCTGTGTATTCATCCCAGGTGTAGGTGTACATATTTGTTGAAGTACTGTCAGAGCAATGACCATATCGCATCAGAAGTGCTACTAGGTAGATGTGCCAAAGTTCACAGTGCCATGGATTTGCTTGTTTTGTTTTCATACTCATATTGTCTGTTTTTATAGCGCATCCATTTTACTGGCATTCATGTATTGTAAATAAGAGTATTTTTGTGCCCATCTTAAAAAAGATAATTGTTTGTCTCTCACTAATAAAGCAGTGATTACAACAAAACTATTTGTGTTTCACAATGTTTGACAATACAACATGTATCATTTTACAGGTATTTCCTAAACAGTGATATTTATCTCTGATCAACCGCCTCATTTGTATGTTTTTCCTGGTCATTACAAAAAGGACATGACTGAATGGTGGGAGATTTCTAGTATACCTTTGCCAGCATACAAGCTAAGACTATTGATGAACAAGCACAATGTCATTACAGGGCTTAAAGTTGGTGTTATTCTAGTGTAATTTCCCCTAATGTAACTAAACGTACTGTAGGTCTTTTCAGAAGGATGTTTGCTAAAGAAAGATGAATATCAACAAGACCCTATGGAGAAAGTCATTAAATGAGCAGTGTCTGAACTGAAGTTGTGACATGTTTATTTTGTGTATTTAGGATGTTCATAGTATTATATTAACAGACTAATTTTGCTTTATGTAAATTATATTTTTATATTAGAGTTGGGCCTTAAATTACACACCATAGACTTAACTGCCTCACTGTGTAGAGAACTTAGCTTCACATGAAGAATGTGTTTTTGATGTTTTGTGAGAAAATAGGTCTACAAAAAACAATGTAAATGTCAACTGGAATGTGAAAGCAATGTAAATGCCAACAGGAACCTGACACACAAGTGAATACTGAAAACACTTTAATCAACTTAAAAAAAATAAACAATCTCTCTATATACATCTTTACTTCTTATAAAACAAGCAAAAGAAAACAAGCATGTAACCTTTTCATTTAAACATAATCAAGTCATAAAGTGAATAAAGTCAGAGAGGAAACTGAGGCTCAGTTGAAAACTCCAGGGTCCACATACACATAAGCCTGGAAGTCGTACAGCTTATTTCCTTGGTCATCATAATGAAGCATGCGAAAGCATTTATCGCAGAACAGGCAAGGATTCATGGGTGCAAGGCGGTCATTAGTGGTGATCCATCTGGAGAAAATGAAGCAAGAGCCACAACAAGGCAAACAGTAAGCAATCTGTAAAATGTCAAGCCCACCAAAGCCGTTGTGTATGTCTGAATGTGGTCCTCACCGGCTGATGTACAGGTGACACACACAGCACTTCCTTGTTATGACTCTGTGCTTGTGGACCAGCAGTGGGTACAGTGTCCTGTCTCTGCAATCATCTGCATGGATCAACCTGACGAGAAGGAATCGAGTTGCAGTTAAACAGTATTTCCACGGAAATATCTCCAGGGTAAAACAGTATTTTCATGCAAATCTAACAAATAACAGGGAATTTCAAACAGTTCAAATGTTAAACAGACAAGACAGGTAAACATGAATGGGGATGAATACGTGTATGAATTGGGGGATACAGCTCAAAGGTAGCCTGGCCATGCCTTCCTAGCACCTCTGTTTGATTATCATCTCCCTACAGTGCTGGTCTGGATTTGATTCTTTTGAGCTTGTTGTCTCAGGAGGCATTTTAACCTGTCCAATCAGCGAACAGAGGGTGGCATTGTGAATGCAGAGCTAGAAAGCTATAGGTCAAGGCAAGCTATCAGTCAGGGGCTGATCCAATCTTTTTAAACATAAACACCTCAAGCAAGCAATCAAATCTCACTAACCTATGTCCAGACTCTCTGAAATGAAAGTGTAGAACGAGGGTCTGGTTTTATTACAGGATAGCTCAAAACCAACACCTTCTTTTGGTCTTCAGAGAAAGTGCAGTGACTTAGAGTGTGTGAAGTTGTGATTGCATAAGTCTATCAATCAGAGAGAAGTAGACATTTCACAAGTTTTAAGTGTCTAAACTACAATGCATTACAAATACTGCCTATCCCAGAGAATGTTATTTGTGGAAAGAGGTGTTTACGTGTACACCACATTTTGTGATATTATGACCCATCATTTCAGCTTCTCCCTTTAGAAACGGATTGCCTTCAACTCTAAAGCTTTTTTTAAGCATGTTTTCTTTTTTTGAGCTTTTATTGATATCAGAGAATAGTGGAGGTGCGACATGACATGAGTGAGGGAGATAGAGATGGGGAAAGATTGGGACATGCCCTCAAACTGAAATCGAACCTGGGATTATTGTATGGACACCTTGGCCAACTGCACAATGGGAGGCCCAGTCAACTAAATGATTTTGATAGTATTAGACCAGGGGTCACCAGCAGGTAGCTTGAGAGTTTCAAGTAGCTCGACACCTGCTTAAGAGTATCTCTCAAAAGGGTCAAAGGAAATGTAAATAAATCTCATGAGTCACAAAAGGTATTGCACCTCAATCAAATTCAGACATACTGCACTGTCTGGAACAAAATGAAAATGTTATTGCCCTGTGATGGGAATTCATGTGGGTTGTGCACACCAGATTTGGCTATAACTATGTCAAATAAAGGTGCAACAAATTAATATGACACTCAGATGAGTGTTTGCACTGCACAAAGAATGTATCATTTATCAGTAATATCGAAAAAAGGTTGGAGACCCCTGTATTAGATCACACACCTTATGTCAGTGAGGACCATCACATGCTCACAATCTCCTTGATGGCAATATAAGTATGGGTAGCCAATCTTCATCCTGAGGTCGTAGAATGTTGTGTCTTCCATCTTCGCAGTTTTAAACTCTGGGAAGTCACGGGTCTTTGCCCACTCACGCGTGGTCCTGTGACATCAAGATAGCCCTTTTAAAAGACGTTAAACACTACTACCTTTGAGTGCATAAGTCTCATTGACATTACATTATGAAACCCCAATGGATAATGGATTAAGGACCATTTTAGCAATCAATTAAAGATGTGCTTATGCTGTGGAGATTTCTGTTGTAGTTCCAAAGGAGGATCTCAGACTACAGGCCAAAGCCACTGGGCATGCCTTGTGATAGGTCTGACATTTTGTATGTGGGAGGAAAAGGATGGTGCATCTCCAAATTGATTCTACTGATGGCTCACAAGACTCTGGCACAGTCATACCATCGCATTTTAACCCTGATATGTATAACGCCTGGGCAAAACAAATGGATGTCATGGCTGCATGCCTGGAGGAGCTGGTGTGCTCATTTAATCACTTAAGAACAGATGTGGTGATAAAGGCTTACTCGCTGATGTCACGACACTCTGGATATCTTGTGTCATTATAAAAGACTCCCTCAATGTAGAAGAAAGCAGACTTGTAGTGATCCTAGAAAAGGAAATGCTTCATTTAGTTTTTTGTGGACCAATTTAACATGACAACACAAGCCTACACAACAATGTCACAGCTGAAACATATGTTGTGACCAGGCCATGCATGCATCCATCCATGTCTTCCCTATCTGACCTTGCTGACGTACTGCGGTGTGGCATCAGGTACATTACTGAACTCCCCAAACACTTGCAGGTCACTGACACAGCAGATAGCATCCCTCAGCTCTGCAAGTTTCTGGCTTCCAAGCACCTGCAGGGTCTGATGAGCCCTTACATGCTTGAACTAAAACAAAGTAAGGAAAATCAGATGAGTGTAGTTCATTTCACGTATTATTAGTTTGGGATGTTCAAGTGCCTACAGCTTTCTCTCGAGGATCTAAAAAAAGGCATAAGAAGCACATACCCTTGCAAATAAAACAGGATAGATGATGTTGAAGCTTAGGATGATTTCTCCTGCAGGGACCAGACTGGTGGAATCTTCTGGCATCAATCCCAAGTGTATACTTTCCTATGTGTTGGACAAAACGTGTAAAATATGGTACACAACACTTATCACAGTGTCATGGTTTTGACAGGGTCTTGTGTCAAAGGATATTTGATGTGGGTGTGTATAGTCCATGAAACAAGGGCCACAAAATGGGGTTTTCATCATCAATTTGGGGTCAAATTTTCACAGTGTTTTTGTGAAAGCTATGTATCTCTGGAGAATATTTTTACCTGATAGCAAGTTGGATTTCACGGCTTTGTGATTTTTTTTCCCCCTTATGTCTTGAAATGCACTGAATTTTCAATCCACTCCACAGTGTTTGTGCAATAACTCCTAGATATATATAAGGATCTTTACAAAACTAGGGACATTTAATCACCACAAAGGCCTGATGGATTGCTCAAATATTCAAGGTCATAAGGTCAAAGGCCAATTTCAAGTGGGGTCATACATGAAATACATTGTGATTGCAACAGGCCTGGTCAAATTGCAAAGTCTGTATCAATCAGAGAGAAGTAGACATTTCACAAAACTTTAGTGTCTAAACTACAATGCATTAGAAATACTGCCTATCCCTTGTCAGAGAATGTTATTTGTGGAAAGAGGTGTTTATGTGTACACCACATTTTGTGATATTATGACCCATCATTTCAGCTTCTCCCTTTAGATAGGGATTGCCTTCAACTTTAAAGCATAAGGTCAAAGTTCCAAGTTCAAGTGGGGTCATACATGAAATACATTTGAAATACCTTTAGAAGCCAAATTTCAAAGCTGGTCACACCATATCAAAGGAATGTTTTTGAATGTTCAAAGTTGGACGAAATAGCAAAATTCTACAATTTAACATTTGAATATTTAAGTTTTTAATCTGTTCCAATATGCTTTCTTAAGAGGCAGTCTAAAAAGAAAACTTTGCTAGGAAGGAAGGACACATTGTTCTAGCCTATGACCTTTCTTATATCCAGTACAGGACTACAGAGAGATCATGTTGTAACAAAACAGAAGGTGGACATATCAGTACTTCTACTGTATCATATCTAAAGACTATGCTTCTAGAAAATATATAATTCAGAATATTATGGTCACCTATAAACATTGTGTTTGGTGCAACAAAGTATGGAGGGGGTGGGACAAGGGTCACATTACATCTAGAAGGTATGGTTCAGAGAATGTAGAGACTTTTTGGTAGTTGGTTTGCCTTTTGCTTTAATGCTTTAGACCAAAATGTACCAGCCATACACCTGATTTATCTATAACCTATGTACAGTATACTATGGAGGAGGGTGCAACGTGTCACAAACACCTAAAAGGTACCTGATCTAAGGAAATATACTTTTTGGTAATTGAATAGGTTTTCCTTTAAAATGTATGAGTCATACACTCGGTTCACCTAATTCCAGTACCAGACTGGGCACAGGTTATGATTTAACAAAGTATGGAGGAGGTTGGGACAAGTCACAGCACATGTACAGTATATGCTATGAGAAAATGTATTTTTAGGGGAATGGCTTGGCTTTCCTTTAAAGTTACAGACCAAAATGTATCAGCCGTACACCAAATCTGACACTGGACTGTGCACAGGCCATGGAGTAACAATGTATGGAGGAAGGTGATATATATCAGCCATGTTTTATGGAGATCCTTCAAAGCATATACAAATAGCAGGAAATTACTGAAAACTCCCAAATTTTTCCATTCATTTCAATGGGAGATCTACTTCAGAGGCTGTAAAATCACAAAGTCAACTTGCTATGATAAAATAAAATATACTGCAGAGATAGCATAGACACATAACTTTCAGGAAAAATATAGTGGCAATTTGCCCCCCAAACTAATGGTGACACCCACAGCACCATTCCATACATTACCTTACATTAGTCATATCTGGATGTTTCACCGGGTGAACATGTGATTTATGGCATGGTTTTCACAACCACCCAGGTTTTCATCACTGCAGTTTTACATTATAAGTAACCCAAGTGAACTGATAACCCAAGTAGACTAACTTTTCCAGCTTTCCAAATCCACAATAATCTACATGACAGGCTGATATCTAATGGCTGAATTTAGTATACATTTACATTATAAACCACAAGATGCTGTAGGTTACTGATTTTAGAACAAAAAAAAAAAGCTTACGCATTGTGCTACTCTGGCGTAGAACGCAAAATCAATGTTATGTCACTGCTGAGAGAAACAACTATAACCCAGCCTAGGCTGTTGTCTAGTTTTTTACCTATGGTTAGCTCTTGTTGGTCTCACTGGTTGGGCCACCACTTGGGCTTGCTGTTGTGACCATCTAAGGAAGCTGGTCATGTTGGTCTGACAAGCTAGACTATGTGAGTGTGCTGGTTTACGTTGGCCATGCTGGTGACCAGCCTATTAGGCTTAAATTGATGGTTGGATGATAGTCATGCTGGTTTGACCAGCCATGACACTGCTGGATTGACAAGTCAATCTCCAGCTAAAAGGACCTAAACTGGTTTGACCAACAAAACCATCATAATTCTACCATCATAAGCTGGTTCAACCAACTAAACCACTAAACTCTCGCAAAAACATAGCTTCAGCTAGTCAACCATCAAACGATAGTCAAACAAGCTCAATAACCGAAAACATAGTTTAAACCAGCAAACCATCATAAACTGGTCAGGCTGATTTTATTTTCAGCGGGGATATACATTCATTCATTCACAGATATAATCTCAGAACTGACCATCTCATTAGAGTAGTTGTCATGTCTTCCGATATTATCTCTAACGAGGGTCTCTTTGTAATCTTGTCGTTTTTTCCGAAGCCTGTAATTTAAAAAAAAAAAAAAAGATCCTTTTAGACAATAAAATTATATCGAACAGGCTAGCCAACTTTCTCGTACAGGCAGACCATAACAAGTGAATAGTCTAACGTTAGAAATGTTACCGCAAACATGCAAGCTCAGGATCTGGGGGCACGACAGCAGTGTCAACTGCCTGGTCATTCGAATGGCTCTTTAAGGAATCCGCGCTGTGTATATAAAACCAAGAAGCGAACATCAGTGGCTAATAACAAGGGAAGATATTTAGAACTGAGATTTGCTAGGAGTCACAGACCTGCATATATCTTTGAGCTCGTTCAGCGTCTCTGTAGGAACTTCTAGGAGCTCTGCAAGTTCAGCATTCTCAATTTCTTCGGACCTTGGCTCGAAAGAATACACATGGGATGGCAATGTCCCTAGCCACAAATTTCTAAATGATCCGATATGAATGATTTGAGAACTTAACTCATTAGACTCGTATCTCGGAACATTTCCCCCTAACGTTTCATCTGCGTTGCTTTCCGCCATGTTTCTTAAAAATATATACTACGTCATCGTACTAGTACTTCTGGGAAAGGTAGTTTGATGATTCTACTGGCTGCAACCACTCTCTAAAGGAAATAAAGATAAATAGATAATAAAATAAATAAATAATTGAATATATATATTGTCGGATGTTTTTTTTGCTTCTCACATGCACCACCTAATTGACACACACACACACACACACACACATACAAACTCTGGATAAATTACGAGGATCACGTGAATGCACAACAAATGTGAAAGGCGTTCCAAGAGTGACGAGTTTTTACGTACACTCCAAGCATTAAACTTATGTTTTCCACAGCACCTCTAACTCAGCTGAGGAATAGTGAAGATTACAGGTTTGCCGAGAAACTGTTGTGTGGAATCGTGTGTGAAGTCTAGTGACTTCATGAACAAAAATTGGCTGCCAATGGCTCAAGTTGAAATTACAAGTCCTGAATCAAAGGTGAGTTTATTTTGTACTTTAATAAGCAGTGGTAGTTAGCCAAGTTATGTGAACTGAATAACATGAAACTTTTTACATAGCTGGGCACTGGGCATAACATGTAGTGTATTATTTTAGAACAGGTAGTTAAAATGAAAATGCCCATGCTGGAGGAAGTCAAGAAAAGATCAGCAGTCTTCAGGATAAACTGTTTTACTTTGTTTTTATTAATGATTGTATATGAGTATAAAACCTAATAAGTCATAATTCCCAAAAGGCCATAACATTTTGATAAAAGCCTGTTGACTGATGTGTGACATGTTAGGCCCACTGCATTTAAACTTCTCTGTGGGTCCTTCCCAAAATATTTCTCGATAATAAATACTTTGGCACTTGTGTTCTGAAGCAGTCTTAAAGCATGGAAGTTGGTCAGCAGCCCTAAACTAAACTTCCAGACTATTTCAGCATGATCCTATTTCCAAACATAAAGATTTCATAGACCTGTCTATGCAAGCATTCTGCAGCAGCGAACTTACCGATATCTTTATCTGCTGTGTCTACCCCCCATGCAGGTGTCCTCATACAATGGTAATGAGGAGATGACCCTAAATGAGCTTGTGAGTTATGCAGACTTTGCATTTTTTTTTCATCCTTTTTTCCATAAACTTAGTTGTATTTAACTGATATTGCCTAGGCCCATCTACAGTAGATAGCCTTGAAAAGGGTTGAGTATCATCTGGGGGTTCATATCTTTGGTTTGTTTGTGTTTCAGGATGAAGATGCCTTTGTCAGCATTGTAAAGTAAGTCTATAACATCTTGTTGTGTGTGTTGCAAGGCAGGGAAATTATTAGCCTGGTAATAAAACCAGCCCTTCATTGTCCACTTTGTTTCGTACAGAGGGTCTGGACATTTGATAGTGAAATTCAGTTGCTTGCCAGAGATGTTTAAGTTTAAAAAGATTGGATCAGGTGATTGGATTGAGTGATGGCCTGCCTTGACTGATAGCATTCTAGCTCTGCATTCACAACCCCTCCCTCTGCTTGCTGATTGGACATTTTAAAATGCCTCCTGAGACAACAATCTCAGTGGGAACAAATTCAGACTGGCACTGTAGGGAGATGATAATCAAGTGGAAGAGCTAGGAAGGCATGGCCAGGCTAGGGGAAAACAGCTTTTTGATTGATTTTAAATTGATTTAATGAGTTAGGTTTTAGAAACAAGTAAATTTAACTTCATGGTCTGTCTGACAACTGGTCAGAATACGTTTCCCTCATAAAAATGAGTAATATTACCTCAAAATTAGTAAGTACTACCTTACTACCTAAGTAAGACAATTCAAGACAAAATATTCAAGCCATACATTTACAAGCCAAATAGTTCTGCCTCAATAAGTAAATGAATTTTAAAATTGTGATAAGAAGATAAATATTCTGAATTCTGGGGAATTACACCATTTACAGTCATTTTTTGCAGTGTAGGCCTACGGTGGTCTCTGTACTTACAAATTATTGCAGAAAAGCAGAAAATTTGCTGTAAGGACAAAACTGGCAGTGGCAGATTTGTTAGCCTACATTTCAAAAACATTTGTAGCAAAATGTCAAATATCTAAGAGGGATATGCCATAACTGCTATGCAAAGTAATGAATGATCTTTGGCTCGGCTGCTGCGCCCTGAGAGTATGTCATTCTGACACTGAAGATGGCTTAGGCCGAAACGTTTGTCTTGACATCCTTCCCAATAAATCACAATCATAAGATTTATATTCAAGAGTGCGGCTTTTACTACTCTATGTAATAACCCATTTTCATGCACCCGAAGTCTGCATTAACCTTTTTTTGAGTTGAGCACACTTTCAAAAAATTCATCCTGGAGCAGGTCATCACACAAGTTAGTTGCATGGCAGTTGATGGAAACTGTTTATTTGCACGATAATGTCAAGCTGGACACAAATATTTCAAATATTTACTGTATTGGGTTATGTCATAATTTGATGAAATATGTGAAACACTCTTGTTGAATTGTTGAATAAAAAATTGAAGGGAAATTTCTTCAAAATAATATGGTATGAAAAATTAAAGGTGATTTTTCATGATTAGCAGCCTATAATGTAATAGCCTATGGTACACACAAAAGGCATACAAAAGCATGTTTAGCCATGCAAGTCAAAATTACTTTCTGGTTCAAATTTCCATTCTGGTTCAAACAGGCTTCACTACATGGTCCTTTTTTGACATTTTTTGACATTGACATTTTAAAAAGTGATGCTAATAAAATATTGGATCTTCCCTCCCAGCTTCTTAGAACTGTGGGGCCTGATGCTGGGGTTAAGCTTGACTTCACAAACCCCTGGGTCTATTATGTTTTCTGATTGGATCTTTATGCTCTTGTAAGGATTCTGTCTGGATCATTTTAATTTCTGTCCTTCCTTTCTCTCCTCATCTAGTTGTTGTAACAACCTAAGCGAACAAATGTATTTTCCAATGCCATTCGTTCATTAACCCGTAGTCGGTGATTCTAAAACTCCTTGTTCGGTTTTTTGATTGTTCCAAGCCAATGTAAATGATCTTTTTTTAATGATCTTCTGTATCAATGTATGAGGGCCTGACTCTGGTCTGCCTAAAGGGGGATCCACTAACCCCCCTTGCGAAAATAGGATACAGAACTTGATGAACGTTTGTGGCTCTCGCTCCACTTGTAACCTCTCTGACGCGTACCCAAAGGAACTATATGTTTTGGCGGAAGAATGGTTATTTATTAATACACTATTTTATTTTTTTTTAAATTGTGTGGCGCTATTTAATGAAATCAAAGATTTGTTGTAACAGTTTTAGAACAGCTAAGGGGGCTGACTCCGCTTAGCATTGTGCCAAACAGCACCCCTTAGCTGTTTTATATCCAGCACAAACCCACGGCTTCTCATGGCTTATTGCTTAACACAGCGATTATGCAGATGACTTTTTATATTTGGGAATCCACAGTAACAATCTATTAAAATGGACCGTGCATGTGGATTGTTTAATTATGAAATTGGCTCAAAGATTTTCTTTGCAGACAGATTGTTAGGCATGAGTAGTAAGATCATTACATTGTTTTGTAACACTGTGCTGTAAAGTCGAATCAGATATAGAATGGCACCCTGGTTCAGTTTTCCCATCCTTCCCGTCAGTCTGTCTTTGAGAGTAGAATTAAATCTGGCACATGACCCTTCTCATGTAGATACTTTACTACTTTTACTTTTGAGCTATTATGTTGGTCATTATAAGGGCTGTCTACACATGCTACCAACGCCCCTGGTACTAGCTAATTAATTAATTGCTGCAGTTTCATTTGTTTGTGTGCTGTTTTGCCCATGACGTGTCCCTCTAAAAGTAGGCCAATTACATTGTGGACTGTCCATTTTAAGAATGTGTTTGTTCAAGGCCCAGGGCATCTGTGTCAACACCCTGAGTACTAAAATCGTTAAGATAGTCTATACGTCTAGTAGGGAGTGTTCAAAGCATTGGTGTCCCTACCAAAATGTTTCTGATTTCTGATTGTCAGACTTAAACCTCTTTTACATAGGCCAACTAAGATGGACCTCAAGGTGGCATTAAATGAGAGTTTTACAGCCCTGAATCTGTTCCTGAACAACAAGTTTTTAGAGGCACTTAATATCCTCAGACCATGGTATGTGAACACCATGCAAGTAGAACATCTTATGGATGCTTGCTCAATTCTCATTCCAATTCAGTTCCTGTGTAAGCATGGTCTAAAAACAAGGCTATATTTCATACTTGATATTATGTGTTATTCCCACCCACAGGAGAAATGACAGCATGTATCATGCAATGGGCTATAGCAGCATCTTGTCCATGCAGGCTGGGATGACTTTTGAACCAAAGGACATGGAGATGGCTGCTACAGCGCTTCAGGAGGCTCTTGTAACCTGCCAAAGGTACTCCCAGGACCTCATTGTGGTTACCATAGCATCCTCCTGCATATTTCCATACCACCACTTCCACACTTTACTTCTGTACTTCCACAACTTAGTACACTTAGGCCACACAACTCGAGTTTTTCATGTTTTTTCCTTTGTTATTTATTTATTGTACTGTGTGTATGTATGTCATGTGTCATGGTACGAGATGCCTTAATTTCCTACGATATGAATAAAGTATCTCTCTATCTATCTCTCATTCGCTCTTCCCATCTATCTTGTTATCTGTCTATCCTCACTGCCTGTCTCCTGATGTTTTGTGCATGGCCATAGTATGACATGGTTACTGTCTTCTTCTCCAACATCTCAGGTTCAGACGAAAGGTTACTTTTGTTGAGGCCATCTCAAACATGGTGTCTAGACGAATCCCACAGCAAATGACAGAAGGTTTTTGCATCACCAGTTGTATGGTCTATTTCTGTTGTTGTTTCTTCTGCACTTTTACCATCCTAAACCTGACCTCTATACCTTGCAGAAGAGATACATGCTGAACTGTGTTATGCTGAGGTTTTACTCCAAAGAGCAGCACTAACTTTTTTAGAGGTACAACACTTCAGACTTGTCTATTGAGTAAACTGTTACATCAAGAACGCTCAGTACACTATTAATTAATCACTGCTCTGTCACCCCATAAGGATGAGAGTATGATTGGCTTCATTAAAGGAGGAATGAAAATTCGAGCGAGCTATAAAGTATATAAGTGAGTGATTTTCATTTTAACATCTTTGGCACCTTGATTCATCTGAAACCCTTAACTATTAGTCATTCACACCAATTCATTCAAACATAGCACATGCTTACCCATGACATATGGCATTCATTTCATTATATGGCAAGACTGTGACCAGATTGTTTGTTTTAATTCTACATAACAGAGAATGTCAAGAGATTTTAAACCTGTACCAAAACCTGACTGAGGAAAGCACCACTTTCAAGGATTTCGCTGGAGGAGTCAACATGGGCATTGGCTCTTTTAACTTGGTATGTGAACTGGACTGTGAATGTGGGAGGTGTCTGTCGAGAGGTGGGTGTGCTTGTGTGTAATGATGTCTGCACATGTGCAACTTCTGAATGTATTTTTTCAGATGCTGTCCCTTTTTCCTGCCAGAGTCCTTCGACTACTGGAGTTCCTGGGTTTTGCAGGAAATAGAGTAAGTATTGGTATATATTATATTATATACTGGTATGTATTAAATATATGAACATTTGAATTTGCTGTATCTCCTTTATTTCCTTAAATTCTAGTCCACAATTCCACTAATAGCTTTTGTCAACAAAACTAGCAAAGTAAATTATTTCATGTTTCATGTTTATATATGTAATATTTATATTTCATGTTTATATGTAATTATATATTTCATGTTTCTTGTTTATATATGCAAGACCATGTCCTGTCTTTCAACAGGAGGTGGGTCTGTCCCAGCTACGACAGGGTGCCGCCAGCAACAGCCTGCGTTCCATCCTCAGCATGTTCACTCTCCTCATGTTTCACACTTACGTCTCTGTCATACTGGGTGAGAAGTGTGTGTGTGTGTGCGTGTGTGACCATGTGGATTTTAAAGGTGTTCCCAACCAACAACCTGTCTTGGTTATGGTGTATTATCTCCTTTAACAATGGGATTCTCTTTTGTGATTGGCTGATGAGGAGGGAATTACCTTTGTACAACTGGCTACCTTTGAAGTAGTGGAAGTATTTCACGCTGTACTTCCCCACCTTAACGGTAGTAAGGTTAGGTTATTTTCTGTGATTCATGCACATGATTCCTAAATATAAATTTATAAAGTTATATCCTAAATAGAAACAGGAGATATGCAGGATAACGGCCTTTTAGGTGACCAGTTCATTGGAGTGATGACTTGGCAGAGTCCTTCACCTCCACTTTGTCATTATTTCCATCAAACTGGTCACCCTGTCGCCCATTATCCCTTGCATGTATGTCACTCAGATAACCACAGAGAACCAGTTGCTCATTCATGGATGTAAAGCACTCAGGGGGCTTTATAATGATGTAAAGACTCAGACGGAGACCCAAATGCAGATCAGTGCAGGAAGTTTATTCTTAGTACAGGCTCAGGGATCAGATACAGTACAGAAAAAAGGGGAAAAAGCTCAGAAGATCTTAATCAGCAAAAACACAAATAATCCAATAAAAGGTTTCCAAAGCAGGGTTCGGGGAAGAACACAAAATAATTTAAGCAGTTCAAATCCAAAAAAATAAAAAAAGTTCAGGAAAACAAAAACTCAGAAGAATTTGGTGAGACAAGAACAAGACCAAAGGCAGAGCAAGGGGAAACAGAACTCACAGGCAGGCAATCAGAACTGGGTAACAGACTTACAAACGTGAGGTACAGGTCAGACAATCAGACGAAAGACAAAGAACAGGCCAGGGTTTAAATAGGGAACAGGAACACCGGGACAAAACAGGAGGCAGCTGATACTCATAACGAGGGGACAGGATCATGGGGCACAGGTGTGGAGCAGGGGAGGAGAAAGGGGCAGGCCAGGCAAACAAAACAGAAGCACATGGACAATACAAACAGACAAAGAGACTGCAGTGCAGCGCCAGCCCAGCAGGGCGGCCAAGGTCCCAGGGAGCAAGACCCTGACAAATGAAGGACATGACCACACTGATTAGGTTGCTATTGCTCTTGGAAATGCATCAGTGGACACACATGTGCAATGTTTAATTAGTTTAACAGCATACACAATGTCTTCTGCAATGTCACTCCAGAAGTTGTATCTCACGTATTTGAGATCTGAATCACTGTTGCATCAATTTGAATCAATGTTGTAATAATAATGTGATTGGCAGTGTAGTAACAGTGTATGTGGTGTGTAGGTGTGCCCTCTTGTGGTAGGAGTATGTAATGTGAGGATTATTTTGGGGAAAAAATGAATACTGGGATTGTTTTTCTAGGGACTGGTGAGGGTAATCTTGCTGAGGCTGAAACCCTGCTGGAACCGTATGTTAAAAAGTTTCCCAATGTAAGCCATCCTTTTCACGCTTTTCTCTCTGCAGCAACAGCTGTAAACATCCTTTACTGTTTAACGTGTGTTTTGGGTTTCATCAGGGTGCCCTCATGATGTTTTACACTGCCAGAATTGCAGTGCTGAAAGGAAACTTTGAAATGGTGAGTACTTCACACTTCACACTTTCTATTTTATTTCCCTTACTCAAATGCAATAGGTAAACTAGATGCTTATTTATTTTCTCTATGCTCCTGTGTTTACAGGCCACGCAGAAGTTTCTGGAGTGCATTGCTGCCCAGCAGGAATGGCACCAAGTTCACCACTTGTGTTACTGGGAGCTGATGTGGTCGTATTCATACCAGCAGAACTGGCTGGAGGCCTACCGCTATGCAGACCTACTCTGTAAAGAGAGCAAGTGGTCTCAGGTACGGACCTGTGAACTTGTTTTTTGTTCTCTGTCTTCCCTTTACTTTAGCCAGCTATATTTGTGTGAGTGTTGACAATTTGTGAGTCATTTTATTTTAAGCACAGAATGCTCCATAGAAATTTCCCAGTTATGCTTCTGCAGATGCATTAGGCATATAGTTCTTTCCAGTCGCTAATCTGTTTTTGTCCAATCTGTAGTCACTTTTTCCAAAACTGCAAATACAACAAAACATTAGTCTGTTGTCAACACCTTGCCTTCAATTGAAATTGAAATCAGGTTTGTCTGTAATGGGTTGTGAACATTGGATTAACATTTCTGGTATGTATATGAGCATTGTATGAATGTGTGAGCTGAATGTGTGAGTATGTATGTATGAGCTTGTATGTGAAGAGAATGTAAGCATAGTTTAGTCTATTCTAGGGAAACCAAACTAAAGCTTGATTTGTGAGTTTGAAGAGTTGATTTGCTGCTAAAAGAGGGGGCACAAGCTATTGACAAGATATTCATATTTCTATACATGTTTATATACAAGTTTTGTTAGTCTCTTTTGTTTCATAAATGATGAAAAGGCCATTTGTTTTGTTTGTCAACATTATTTGGGATGGCTAGATTCAAGTGTATACTGTATGTACACTGAATAAGACTACATTGATATTTTTTCTGAACATTATGATTATATGTAGGGTTCACTGACATTTAAGCAGCATCATATCACTTTCAATTGACCTTGAGCAGTGCAGTTCATTCTTTTCTTAACAGTGTGGTGTAGTCTGGTATTATTTCCAGTCCATAATCAAATATGTGTCTTTCAGGCCATCTACGTGTTTCAAAAGGCATCCATTCTGAGTATGATGCCAGAGGAGGAAGTGAATAAAACAGGTGAGAAGGCTGAGGACTTGTTCAGGTAAGCAGCCAGGAGGACAGTCAGAGAGAGTGAAGTCAAACAAGTGCATACTGACCTTAAATATATATGCTAAACATAAAGCTTTGAATTTCTGTTTATAAAGGGGAGAAGAGGACACCTTTTAGAACTTTTTTTCCAAATCTGACAGTTTTGGTGTGTTTTGACTATGTATTTACCTAAATTATATTGCTGTTTCTCTTCATTGTACAGACAAGTAGACAGTCTTAGACTGAAGTTTGCAGGGAAGTCTGTCCCTACTGAGAAGTTTGCAGCACGGAAAGCAAGACGCTACAAAGGCCCTGAGCCAGCCAAGTTGATTATTCCTGCACTGGTTCGCAGAGTCTCAATCTGATGCATTCCACCAAAGATGTGCTTTTCTGCATAACTAAAAATGCAAACACAAAAATCTACAACCTAATCTTCTGTCTAATTTAGGAAATGATGTATGTGTGGAATGGCTTTACCATTGTGGGCAAGAGGCCTGAATTAACAGAGAACATCCTTAACACCATACAAAAAGTAGAGGAGCAGCTGGCCAATGAACCAAGTGAGTTGTTGATGTAAATTGTATGGAGTTTTGATTGTTGCACTAAATTGCTTTATACACATACCAGTTGATTATCAATGAGGTGTTCATTGTGGTTGTCTCTTCTCTGTGTCAGTGCCATCAGAGTACCTTATTGATGACCAGTGTGTGGTACAGATGCTGAAGGGCCTGTGTATGAGACACCTTGGCAGTCTGACTGAGGCAGAGAGTTGTTTCAATCATGTCATCTCAAAGTGAGAAATAAGCACACAAGATACCATGAGAAATCCATACACTTACAATCAATTATTATTTTATCAGCACTAACAATGCATAGCTCATTACTGAGCTCCAAAGCTTAGTAATGTGTAGACAGAAAGATTTCAATATGGAGAAAGTAATCATGCATACTGTATATTCCTTCCTTATAGCGAGAAGAGTATTAAATATGATGACTACCTGGTGCCATTTACCACATATGAATTGGGACTCCTCTTCAATCAGCAGGGAGACACTAAGAAAGCTATTACATACATTGAAAATGCCAAGTAAGAGTTTCTCCTATTTTTGAGAAAAAAGAGGTTGGAATAATATATCTTGAACAACAGTTTTTTCCATTTGACCACTATTCGATAGTTTTCCATTTCAGACTTTTATAGGCAATCAAATTTTAGACCTATATGATGCGCACACTAATTTGGCAGCCATCATTGGCAGCCATCATCATCATGAACATGTTTTTTGTGTACTTGCCAATTAACTTTAAGCTATTGTATTACAGGCTGAACTACAAGGATTACTCCATGGAATCAAGGCTGCACTTCCGCTGTCATGCAGCACTTGCTAGTATAAACCATACTGTTGAGAGCACTATGTGACAGTAGAATGTTTGTCTGGCTTTACAGGCCCTGTGTATGCCTTTATGTCTCACCATTAATAGACATTAATTAAAGTGAGATTTATTTAAAATACTGTGTGCAGTGTCTGTCTCTGACCGTGTTATATTGCTTCTGACTTCAAATACAATTGGCACTTCTGTCAAAGCCATTCATAATCACATCTAGCCTGAATTCTGCATTTAGTCCATAATGACTAAGCCTATGTCAACCTATGCTATATTCATGCATAATAAATGAGTAGTACATCTGAAGGCATAGGTCGAGGTTATCAAGTCAACTTTAATTCATCTTTTAAATTGAAATAATCTTTTATCAGTCATTCTGAAAGGGCGAGGTTCTACAAAAGGTCTGTCGATTTCTATTTTAATTAACGTTAGGCCTGGTGTTTGGCCCCAACAGTTGGTGACTACACTAATTTTAACATTAAGCAGGTTTTTGATAATTGGTCAACATTAAGTAGACCAGTGTCAGTGAATGTTATAAAGAATAAAACTTGTTTGTGAAAATATATATATTGTGGGAAAAAAATTCATAGGCTATATTTTAAATCTCTGAGACTGGTGTCGAATGTGTCGCTTCGAACACATAGAATACTGTCTGCAGTTAGCCTCTCTGAAGGCACCAGCTGAGTGGGGGGTGGTTATTGGTAGAGGAAGAAAGATGGAAAGCAACAGAGACGAAGCTGAAAAATGTATAAATATTGCCACGAAAGCCTTAGAAGCAGGAGATAAAGAAAAAGCGGTGAAATTTTTGCATAAAGCTGAAAAGCTTTATCCAACAGACAAAGCCAAAGGTAAGATTGAAAGTCATTTTGTGGTGGCTAAGACAACCTCTAATTCATCCAGGCTTTCGCTGTCTAGCATAGCTAACGAGAGGTAAGCTAATTTAACATATCGGCTAGCTTGATGTACGCTAAGCTAACCCATACTGAAATAGTATTTTAGCACGGCCAACTCGCAAGCAACTTGGCTTTCAATAGCTATCTACGAAGCCTCACAGGATTATAGCAAAGAATGTGATTAGCATTGCAACAGACGTGGTAGCAGTACCTAGCGATAGGTAGCGAGCGATAGTGGGTGATGGTGTCGCTATTGAATGATCACGGGGATAACTTCTTTGGTTCACCTTATTTTAATATGACCCAGTGGCATTACCACTGATTAGTGATTTAAGATAATGTAATAGTTTTGTAATTATTTGGGTGAATAGATAGCGTCTGAACAGGTGTTACCTAGCTGGCTAAATCTTGACGTTAGCTTCATTGCTAGGTCTTGGCTAATGTTACGTAGCAATAAGATGACCATTGATCAGGGTAAACGTGAAGTGACATTTAATTTCCTCCATGTGTGTTGCTACCACAGAACCTCTGTAACAATATCTAACGTTAGCGATATTGAGTACGACAGTTCTATTGAGCTTGTAAGTTAATAGTTGGCGTCGGCGATAACTAACTGAAAATATTGCTAGCGAGATGGTAATAATCAACAGAGGACGGTCATCCAGCGCTTGACTAGTTAAGTTAGCTTCGAAACGAAAGGAGGCTGCTGACCACTTGCTGGCTTAAAGATTGTCTCGCATGTTGCCAATCATAATGCCAAGATAATGTTGTCTGTTGAAATGTTAACCCTTCGCTAAACGTGTGAACTTTGCGAGGTAGCTGAGGTAGCCTTCGAAAAATCTACCGGTAGCGTTACCTAGCGGACCTACGTTTATTGGCAAAAGCAAGGTGTTGGATCAGAGTTCTCAGCTCTATATTATGGTTTGTGAGTCCTTCGAGAAATTAAGCCGTCTGGGCTTTCACTGATGTTGAAACGGCACACTGACCGGACAAAAATCCCGATCAGTCATTTGCTCATAACGTCCGTTCAACACGGTAGCTAGCTGATAGTGTTGACGTCATGCTGATCTGAATACTCGGAAAACGAAATCAAGTTAAATTGCATGACGACCAGTTGGTCAGTTTGAGTGGTGTACCCCACCCCTGGAGACAGTGTCAGTATTGTTTTCAAAGAAGAGTAAGCTATTAGCTTAAAGGTTTACAAAAGTGTGTGATCTAAAGAGTGTGTTGATGGCTGTATTGTGATTGTCCCTTTTAAGGCTGATCCCTGGTATGATAATGTACAGACCAGCTATGGTTATGTCTTTTGTGTTTGTCTAATCTTTTGAAGGGAGAGGGATTTGAAGGGAAAGGGGGCAGTAGGTAAGCACTAAGCATGGATCACAGCGGATGGAGATGGAGTGTGCACAGGAAGCAGTGGGAAATAAATAGGATTGGCTAAAATCCTCCAATTAAGTGATTGACCCTAAAAGACACAGAACACTACCGCCAACATGTCTGTGTTTGTCAGTTTAGACAGTAGAGAAAAGAACAATACCAGAGCATCGGTTTAACCTACCTAGTGTAAAAGGAAGGTATGGACTGCATGTGGGGTGGTCTGTTATGACCTTAGCACTGATGGATACACATCCACACCCCCTGATGGTCTGAGTTTCCTTCCTTTTAAACTGGCCTAGTACCATAATGCAAAATGATTTGTCAGTCTGTGGAGCCTGTGCTTTTGCCTCTCCATAATTGAACCCATCTGACACTCATTGTCAAGCGGGTTTAATTTACAAGACAGTTGCTCTGCAGATAGGAGAAGCAGTCTTTGGTTCTTGCCAAGCCTACACTTAGGCTAGTTGACCTGTGAGTCACAGTTATGACAGAGTTGAAGCTCCTGACAGTTCATCATTGTCTTCGGTGGTGTGGATATTTCAAATAAATGGCAGCATTTAGATTTGTTTCTTTAAAAAGTTGTGAAATTAAAGCTGATCATTACATTCTATACACAATTTAAGTTGGATTAGCTTTGCACAGATAATTTGACCCTTACACCCATGTAATGTCATCAGCATTTAGTTATGCTATTAAGATCACTGGAAGTCTTAATTATCCATGGCTGGGCCCTTTCAGTTTTCTTGTTTGAGTTGTGTCTCAGACTGACAATCCTGCTACCTATGCACTTGACTCAAGGAAGATGAGAAGTATTTATAAACTGAAATATAATATGAAGTATACTGTATGTCTTCCCATTACAATCACATGTTTGGTACCACTGTAACCCATACCCCTTGATTAAGCATGTAGATTGAACGTTGTGTATGTGTTTGCGATCTGTGTGGCAGTGTTGCTAGACGCTCTATCACGGAATGGCAGCTCTGCAGGGAATGGCAGGTCTCACCACAGGAAGCCCACCGAGACTAATGACACTAACCACCGGTCAGAGAGAGCTGGCCAGGACGCAGCAGGCGGGGAGCCTGCCAAGTCTTACAGTAAGGAGCAGCAGGAGGGGGTGCGAAGGTGAGGGACCACCACATGTTCTTCAGGCTCTCCCTCCCTCCCTCTCTCTCTCTCTCTTTTTCTCTCACTCACACTCTCTCACTCTCCACTTTTCCTCCCAGGTTCTGTTTTCCCTTCCTGTTGTTCTCACTCAGCCTCGCCGTGTCTACAGCCATGGCCAGTTCCACACATTCACTCACCCTTTCAAGACCCTGTAATGCTTTCTCTGTGTGGTGTGGGCCTGTGTCCCAGTTCTCTGCCACTGATGGTGGTGAAACAGGAGCAGTGGCTAACACCATTTTCATTAGCGAGATCATTTGAGTTTCGGCCTGGCCTAGTTTGTGGGTTCTAGTGTTCAGCAGGTATGTTACTGCCTGTAAAATGAGCGTTTAAGCTTAGTAGTGCGCTTTTCACCATGTTTGGGAATCTCACCTCTGTCGTTAACATAAGCTGTCACACCAAAGCATATTTTGAACTTAGGAAATGTGCCCTGCAGACAGACACTTGCGTAATGCATGTTAAGTATCCTTGGGACTTTTCTAAAGTAGACCTGATTTTCTGGTTTGGCTGTATGTCCTCTTCCCATTAATGTTTTTGTCTTTTGAGTCACAAGACTTACTAGAGTGTTGTTGTGGTTAGCACCCACAGCCAGGGAGTTCCACATTCTCTCTTCTTCTTGAAGAGAAAAAGAAACAAACCTGCTGTTTTTGTCTTATGTAAGCAAACGGAAGGCAGCAGCAAGTTAGCCGTGTCTTCTAGAAGGCCAGTTTCGTACTCAATGAGTGCAATGTCTGTCACATTGCATCAGTATTCCTATGTGAGAACAGTTACAGAGCCATGCCAACAGTGCTTAGTGTCCCCTGTTAATGACAGGGCAGCACTCCTCCTGAGACACTAAGGTCTGTGAAGATGTGTGACTAAAACATAACATTTCATCTTTACACAGGGCTTAGTGGTCATTCAAACACAGCATTTCCTTTGGTTACCTCTGGTATTAAACAGTGTTCACCTCAAGTGGAGAACAAATAGAAATTTCAACAGGGCTCAGAGGGATGCAAGATAGAGGGATGGCTAAGATTAAAAGTCTGTCAGCTACAGCCAGAAACCTGTTGGAATTGAAAGTATTAATCCACATGGTTCTCTGTACTATAAAAACGAGGGAGCAGTTGTCCAAACAGTGCATGTGGGGCACAACCAGGAAAAAAACACAAATGCTCAGAAAAGAAATGCAAAGAAGATTTGACTCAGTCAAATACATTTATTACTGTTGTAATATCTATGTGGTAAATGTTAACAGTGCTCTTTGGAACATGATTACCAGGAGTATCGTGGTGTACAGTGACAGGGAGGCTACATCTGATGCTTTGCCCAAGCATTGGTTCATGCTATGTATGCTGCAACAATTCTTCTGCTATTAGCAATGAAGGTGGCTACACTTGTGTGACCTAAGATGAAAACATCTTAACAAGAAACTGATTCCAGTTTTCTAAAACTATTGTACGTGATACGATCAGAACACTTCGGTTATATTGCCGATGTAGCCTCTCTGGTACACACCTAACCACTTTTTAAGACTTTGCATGCACTGTAAATATTAATTTAATAATTGTGTAAAACCACCACAGAATTCTTTGTAAAACTGTCTCCATGTTCATCCATGTTGTTTTTCTGCTACCAGTGATAAGCAAGATGTCAAGGCCCTTTTGCATTTGTTTTGCATTAGCTAGGCTAGTAGTTGAACAGGCACTATGGTTTTTGTTTTCCTCACAACCTGCTCTGGTTTGGCTTGCGTGGTTTGTTGGTTGATGTTTGCAGGGATGTGCTGCCTTTTAATCAGCCCTTCAAAGAGGACATTGCGGTCTCTGCAATGCTCCGCTCACCCTGCCATTGCCATGGAAACCCCTGATACTTGGCTAAGTGCCCATGAGGCCAATGGGGGAAGGGGAAGGGGAAGTGTAAGCGTGTGTGTGTATGTGTATGCACGCTTCTGTATGTGCACTGACATTTTGTCAAAGAGGGATGGGATGAGGTATGGAGACAGACACAAATTCCTGAGAGTTACTGATGTGTGGTAGGATACGCCAATTGTAATTTTTAGCCTATGCAGACTGATTCAGGTAGCTACTTCAGGCAGACTCTGCTTGAGGACCTAGACCTCGATCCTCTGGGACAACATGTAGTGTTTTGCAACAGACTGAGATGGTTGCATCTGAATTGCACATCTCCCTGAATGAGCTAATTTGCCCTCTGGTGACTTTGCTGTACTTGGAGGATTGAGAGTACCAGACTTGCATAAATGTGGTGTTTCCATGGGTTTATCTTGAAAAACAGGCTGATGAGGCTAGTGTCCTAAGCCAAATGCACATACGCCTGAAGATAATTGTGTGACCGAAAGCTTCGCAAATAAACTTTTTGCATCTTCAGGGCATACCTCTGACGATGGTCATGTGACCGCTTGGCAAAATAACTTGCTTTGAAGATTGAATTGTGCAGACAGTTATTCAATTTTTGTGTGTCTGGCACCTTTTTATCATGAGTGTGGTGTAACTCCTTCATAGCTTCTTATCTTCTATGCCTTTTTAATGCTTTTTTATAGTTTGACTCATGCAAGTTCTCTCATGCATATTCTATCTGATGCACCATTCTTTTATTTCATTAACACTCTAAACACCATTGATGAAAATGGTTTATTACATTTCATAACTACCCTTAATATCTTTACAATACCTTTTGTTCTCTGGCACTCACATATGACATTGTAAAGTTCAGGATTGAAGAGGTGTTTCATGTGTCTATTCCCCTCAGGATAAAATCATGCAAGGACTACTATGAAGTACTGGGTGTCAGTAAGGACGCTAGTGATGAGGACCTGAAGAAATCCTACAGAAAACTTGCGCTGAAGTTTCACCCAGACAAAAACCATGCCCCTGGGGCCACGGAAGCCTTCAAAAGTATTAATACCTCTTCCTGTCACACCAGCCGTGTTTATAAAAATGCTGTGTAAATGTGCTTCTGACACGTGGCTGTTCCTGTCTCCACCCAGAGATTGGCAATGCCTATGCAGTCCTCAGCAACCCAGACAAGAGGAGGCAGTATGATGCCACTGGAGGGGAGGAGCCCAGCACCCCAGGGCACGGACATGGTAACTTCAACTTCCAACATGGCGGTTTCGAGGCAGACATCACTCCAGAGGACCTCTTCAACATGTTCTTCGGTGGAGGTTTCACCTGTGAGTGCCTGTCCCTTAAACTTATTTCACTGAAAACCCCTTAGGAAATTGCTTAGAGCACTTTCCTGACCTCATATTTACATACCATGCTTGAAAGTGTGTGTGTTTTTAAATATGCCTGGTGTCAATTTTAGGACACATTTAGGACAATATTTGGGACATTTTGACCATAGGATGAGAATATTGCAGGTGATAAGTCATTGACTGCGTTTACATGCACAGCCCTTAGGGGACCAGTATTAGTAACCAGTATTCTGGTTAAAGCAAGATTCCGGAAAAGGAGTTTGATGCAGGAATACTCCAGTTGCACTCAAATCAATTTTCTAAAGAAACCAGGGCGGGAAGTAATGTAATGCACAGTGTTTTAAACGGCAGGCATAATGAGATCTTATAGTCTTTCTGTCTATGAGAAGCCCACAGAGAGTTAATTAATGTCCACAGCTGCAAACTGTATGGTGTGTGCAATAAATGTTGTGTGTGAACCTTTTTCCCCATTAAGGTGTTTACATGACTTAGTAATCTGATTAATGCAGGCATATGCCAGGGATTTGTTTGGCTTTTATAATTCACAGTATGGCCTTATTGTTTGTGTTTTATAATTCACATTATGGTCGTATTGTCTGGGTTTTATAATCCACATTTCATTTGCCTTATTCGTTATAAAACCATCTGAAAGTGTGGTTACAACAACTCAGAATATGGTCAATATTTCAGTTAGAACAGGAATATGCTGTGCATGTATGCAGTCATTGAGAAAAAGAAAACACTGAGCATTTTTTGATGGTAAATGGATTGCATTTATATAGCGCTTTTCTACTCAAAGCACTTTACAGTGTATGCCTCACCCATTCACACACATGCATTCACACACCAGTGAAGGAGGCTGCCATGCAAGGTGCCAACCTGCCACCTGGAGCAATTTGGGGTCAGCCAGAGTGGGGCTCAAACCTGCAACCGAACGGCACCTATGCCACCATCGCCCCAACATGATGCCGTGAAGGCCAATGGGCCATTTCTTTTTTAGCATGGTTATGTAACTTGCTCTCAAGGGTCATTTTCTATTGCTGTGACTGCCTCATATACAGAATTGTGTTATAGTGGTTATTTGAGGAATTTAGGCCTCTGCTCCACCACCTACACTCTAAGGATACAATTGTCCCAATTAACAGGTCAAGCCTCTGCTCTAGATTAATGACTTATCATCCAGACACAAAACATCCTCCAGTGATAATCATGTGAATGTACATAGATGATGTTACTAATATGTTCTGTCCTTTGCTGTACAGTATATGATGGCAAAATTTCCTATTGACATTTCTTGTCTAGATGTGTTACTATTTTTAAAGCTGTACCAGAGACTCTAAATTGTGGTGTCAGAGTTTTTGTGCTGTTGATGTTGAGATGGCTTCTGTGTGTTGTTCTCTCTGTAGCAAGCCCTCACACCTTCACCAACGGCAGGCCACGCTACAGCCGCCCGGAGCACACCCACCGAGAGCGGGCCGAAGAGAGGGGAGATGTGAGTGGGCTCCCCATGCACCACACTTCACATGGCCTCTTCTTTCTCAGTAGCTAGCCTGACTGACTTAGCATTTTAGTGCTGCCCCAATTCTCTAGTTCTGCTCATAGTGGCGGGGGGTTATGCTTAAACAATATCTGAAATTGATTAAAGCATTTTACATCTACATGTATGCATTTAGCAGCTGCTTTTATCCAAAGCGACTTACTTACAAAACGATCAGGTTTCATTACAAAAGAAGACTTAGAAAGACTAGCACTGCTTAGCAGCAGGAGACTGCTGAAAGGAGAGAGTGCAGAAGTGTAGCTTAAGTGCAGAAGAAGAAGAAGGGAGAGTGCAGCAGAGGGAACAAGAGAGGGAAGGAAGTGCATTTCAGGGAATTAAGTAGGATCTCTTGAATGAGGTGGCTCTTCTTGCTCTATCTTATCCTACACACATATGTGTGACCTTCATACGTTCAAGTTGTTAAGCTAGCCTCCTGTGCTGAGTGAAGCCTGTGTTTTGTCCTCAGGGTGGATTCTCTATGTTTATCCAGCTGATGCCCATCATTGTGCTTCTCCTGGTGTCCATCCTGAGCCAGATGATGGTGTCCACTCCTCCATATAGCCTCTATTCTAAACCGTATGTGGCCTCCAAACATATGCAAACACATACAACACATGCAAACATGCAGACTGTTGCTCTGGACAGTGATCTGTATTAAAGTAGACAAAAACAAGTGTCTTACAAAAATAGTCAATTTGAAAGGCTGTAACTGATTCCATATTGACATCAGTGATTAGAGGAACTCTCGGGCACGTTTCAGCTAAGTTGTTATCATCAGTGGGTTTCATGCACTTTCATTTGGTACAACAAATGGCAAAAAATCCTGTTCAGAAGTGAGCGAGCTAGCTTGCTGATATCGTACTTTGCATATTTTTGTACCGAGTGAAAGTGTGTGAAGCCCACTAACAACAAAATTAGGATGAAACGTGCCACACTGAGACAGACTTTGTGCACTTGTTTTATTGCAGGTCAACGGATCAAACAATCAGGAGGCAGACGGAGAACCTCCAGGTAGATTACTTTGTCAACAGAGACTTCAAGTCCGAGTATAAGGGGGTAGCATTACAGAAAATCGAAAAGAGTGTAGAGGAGGACTACGTGTCAAATGTACGAAATACCTGCTGGAAGGAGAGGCAAACAAGTGAGTTACTTCCCAACCAGTTGTCTTTTTACAAAAGTTGTGTTTGTACAGAAGGGGTTGCGTTAACTGACCCCAGACTCAGTGTCTCAGTGAAATGACAATGAGTGTTTGTGTGGTTGTTCTTGCTATTAATTTGAACATTACTGTGCAGAACGTTTTCCAGTTGTTTTCAGACACAAAACATTTTTTGTCCTATGTTAGTCTGGGAAGCAGAACCCCACAGTCTGGCTGAGTGAGCTGTCATCTGCCCTATAATGAGTAATTTAACTACCAAAGTGACTTTGGAGCTGGTAAATTAACCTAAAATCTTGCATAGTGTCTCTGGTCTTTCTCAAAATTACATTGAGCTTTGTACAATTCATCAATTCAACATAGGAGGGCGCTCTGACACAGCAAGCAAAGCCAGCAACTTGTAACAAGCGAGTCTCACCGTCTTCTTTACTTTTCAGAAACAGACCTGCTGTATGCTGCCAAGGTTTATAGAGATGAACGCCTGCGACGGAAAGCTGAACAGATGACCATGGATAACTGTCAGGAACTTGACAGACTAAACAGCTTGTTCCGTGGGGGATGAGACACAAGCTTGTGGACGTTTTAGAGTATATATATATGAGAGAGTCTATGTATGTAAAATGTAAATGTGTTTTTGAGAAACCGTGAAAATAGGAAAATTCTACTAAAACCAGACCAATGCTAATCATACTGTGAGGTCTTCTAAGTTTTTCCCTTCAAAAACACTCTGGTTCACTCCATGGATACAGCATCGACGCATCACAGGAAAACCAACAGAGTAGTCAATCTTCCAGTACAGAACCGTACAAATGTTTTTCCTGTTATAGCTCCTGGGATAAGATAGTCTGAGGAATTTTTTATTTATTTTTTTTAATTAATGGACAGACTGTTAAGTGTACTGTAAGACTCCGGTGCCAATCTGAAGCAGGCACACAACACACACACAGACACGCACACACCACATGCTCACTCACCGTCACCCGCTTAATTCTTAATCATGATGGAATTTAAAACTGAAGATGCTTCCCTCCATTTGACACCTATAGAAGAGTACTAGCACCCTGAAGAATCCATCATAGTGGTATGCTTCCTTGCTGTTCAACACATTACTCAATGAAATGTTGTGGACTTTGATACAAATGACAGAAAAGTTGCCACTGTTATGGATGGGGATTTGCTCACAGACTGTCAGAATCCTGCTGAATGGACTACTGTACCATCTGATTCATGATGTTTATTGTATTTTTTTCTGAATGTCTAAACTTATGGAATAATTTAAGTTTCTGGAAAACATAGTATTTCTTCATTGCTTGACTAATCATTTTAATAAAATGTAAATTATTACCCACACTGCTTGGCTTAACTAACAATGCAGGAACTGTGCTATTGATAGTTTAGAGGTGCAGGAGTGTGTGGGACATAACTGTTTTCATTTGCCTGGATATAAGTTATCCTGAGCTGATAAAGTAATTCCATGGGTTTAGGAAGACTGTAGATTTTCATAATTTTGAAGTGACAGTGGCTGCATGCCTATGACACCCTGTTTCCAAACCACTCCTTAGCCCTAAACCCCCTAAGACTTTTTCTGCCATGAATCAGCTGATAGACTCAAAATAATAGCCCAGAATGGGCAAGTGGTAAACAACATGTGAAACTGAGAAGCAGTGGTTTTGAGGGGCCACCTATGGTTTTAAATTGAATTATTTTTCTTTTTAATGTAATCTTAGATTTTTAGATTTCATGTGGGGACAATGGGCCCATATCACAGCAGTTGTAGAAGAAGTTGTAGGGTAAGCGCAGGTGTTATTAAAGACAGCCAATAAGATTCTGATTTAGTGTAGCATAATTAGATTCTTATTGGATGTCATTAATAACACCTGCGCTTACCTTGCGACTTCTTGAAAAAATGGCTGCTGTGAAATAGGCCCATACTTTCTTGAACATTGTTCGGGATGCCACGCACACCTGTGACTCATTGAGACCTCATTGGCTTATCCTCTGAGCTACATGGGTGACGCAATACCGGAAGTAAACCTTTTGGTCAAGAGAGGAGCGGAGCTGTCAGCAAGACTCGTGCAAATTTTTTGTATTTTGTCAGATCTCACTGAGCGATGTTCAGAAATGACTCCCGTGTTAGGTTAGATTAAAGGGGATGTCACTTCTTCATAATCTTGCGATAAGTCTGAACTATGTATCTTGTTGCCGCCTTCGCGTTTTCAATGTTATTGACCGGGGTGTTTTCATCCCAGCATAACCACGAGCCTGAAACTCCAGACTGGCGAATGACGTTGAAAACGATACGGAATGGCATTCACAAGATAGATACGTATTTGAACGCAGCTTTGGATCTTTTTGGTGGGGATGATGGTCTCTGTCATTACAAATGCAGTGATGGTAAGGCCAGTGGTTTTGCACTTGCACTTCTTTTAAACCATCGCAGACTGTTTACCTCCTTTGATAGGCTTACCGTAGGCTATATGTCGTGTATAACAAGGCCTGCTGCATAGTCTAAGGGTAGCCTTAATCAATCATTAACAGGAAAAGAAATGTACACCTACCCCAATCTCAGGTAAAATAAGATAGCCAGGAATAGTGTGATCTGTGGTGGGAGAGCGTTTATGTTATTTGTTCCCTCCAGGTTACGTACCAAAACCTCGTCCAGATTACAAGCCTCCTCCACCAAATGGGCGTGGGTCCCCTCTGTTTGGATTTAAGGTCAGGGCTTTAGTAATGTAATGCCTACTGTTAAATTATGGTATTTGTATATATGGTATATATTGTTTTTATTTTCCCACAGAATATGACAAAATACACTTACCTTACTGCTGTTGTCTTTCAAAGTTTGATATTGGCATCCCATCCATGACGAAGTGCTGTAATCTGCATGACAGGTGCTATGACGCTTGTGGAAAAGAGAAACATGTCTGCGACGATCAGTTTCAGGAATGTCTGGAGACCATTTGTAATAATGTGCAAAGGACCCTAGGCCTGGACCATAGTGTCCAATGTGAGGCCTTGCCATGCCAATAGCTATACAGAACAACTGTGCATTGCTGAAAAGCAAAAATAGCACTATTCCTTGATGCTGTAGTATGCAGGTACTGCATTATGCTTGTATGCTGATCTTCACTAAGAAGGAGTGCATTTCATCTTGTTTCTACTGACCTTCAGCTTGAAAGGACAGCATCTCTGAATAACTCCTACTAATGTGGCAAATCGTTATTATTTTACTGCGTGTGTGTGTGTATGCTATGTGCACGATGTTTGCTTTTGGAAACAATGAAATACTGAGCATATAAATATTCCCAACAGTGTTAGTATAAAAACACTTGAGACTGTTGAGATTGGATGCCATAACATTAAGAGTAATGATGTCATGTTTGCAATGTCTCTTTACAGCCTGTGAGTCTGCAGTGAATCTCCTGTTTGATGCTGTTATGCATATGGGTTGCAAACCCTACTTGGACAGCCAGAGGGCATCATGCATATGTCACTATGAGGAGAAAATGGATCTGTGAAGTTCTGCCTTGGATGATTATGAGAATACAGAGACCATCAGGACATTCAGGACTGAACCAGCTGTGGATCTGATCTCACCTGATGCATTAAAAAAGCAGATGACCATGACTAAGTCTGGGTCAGTGAGGCTGCTAAAGCTGTAGCAATTTAATTATGTCACTGTGATATGAAGGATCTCAGGGATGATGTTTTGTCATGTGTATTACAGCTGCAAAATGTAAAGAAATAGTGTGGGACATACTTTAAATAATAGGCAAAGTGCAATGTCAAGTAACAAGCAACCAAGTAAAATGTCTTGTGTGTTGGAACCTGAGGCCAATATATGACACTCAGAGGAACCACTAATGTTGGTGCATTGTTTCTCTACTGGTATTTTTTAAAATCATTATTAAAGACTTTCCCTGCTTCAAAATTACGGCTCTGTATGTTATACTGGACAAAAACGATTAGGTTCACCTCTGTGAATGCCAGCACTACATCTATTTTCAGATTGTAATATTATTTTGTTTTCATGTGGTGTGATTAGCAACATGTTTATTTTCATGTTGCCTTCATGAATGTTCAATGTCTCTAACTTCAACACAATTTAGGATGACCAGGGGGGTATACTACAAAGTGAGGTTACTGGCTAACCTGGATAACTTCAGGTGTAACTGCTGATGCCAAACATGTCACAACAGATGCTGTGTTGATTTGAAGAGTGGTTACTCCCAAATTTACCCAGGTTAACCAGTAACCTTGCTTCATAGTATAGGCCCCAGGTTTGTGGATGTTACAGCCAGGTCATTGCTGATGAATTAATAAAATAAATATTTAAAAATAGTAAATGAAGTGAAAAAATATTTGTGAGCTATGTGGTTTTTTTTTTGCACAAAAACAGCTGTCAGGAGGTCATCACTCAACACTTAATTTTAGGTTTAGACCAGTCTTTGAAACCAGGCTACCTGTCTTTGGGTCAAGCCACCGCGAGTACTGTTCACATCCAGCAGGCCACACTGTTGGCAACATTTTGGAAAAGGAAAATGTTTTTTCTCGCGTGGTGGCAGTGCGAACACGGAAGTTGGTACGCGCAGTTGACTGGCATCAAGCGGAGCCAATTGTGAATTTGTCGTGTTGACACATCCAATGAAACAAGGGAGGCGGGGGGCATTTGTCCTCGTACGTACAAATTGTGCGTTCCATTTTTACTTTGTGTTTTGCAGCATTTGTCGATCTGGAGGCAAGCAGGAACTTAAGATGGCGAGTCTTGCGAAAGATACAACAGGTAATGTTGGACAATACGTTTGCGTGATCATCCGAATAGATTTCTTAGTGCCACACCTGCAAAAGTTATCACAAACAGAATCAACTTGTTGCCTGTTGAATGTAACGTTAGATATTTGGCTTTATTTCACGGCAAAATTGTTCCTCGCTGTTGTTTTGCTGATTGAAGGTTATGAGACACATAACCTGACAGCATTTTAAGTTTGAAGTTTACAATTCACATATTATCCTTGTCTTGATGTCTCCATACCGTGTTTTGTTGTTATTGCTTATGAAATGTTGATGAAATGTGGTCATTTGAGTTTTTTGATCATTCAGGCAATGTTGAAAAAGACAGTGCGTCCGGCGGACGCATCATTTCAGGTGAGTGTTTTTCACCTGCTCTCCTTACAAGGTCCATGCATTATTTGGTATTTATACAACAGTTAGGTGGGGTCGAACTATTTACGCATTCTATGCGCCACTAGGAGTGAGGATATCCCATGATATACCATGGGTGACTCATCACAGCTAATAATCACTCCGCGTTTTCCACTGAGAGAACTTCCAAGCCGTTGATCAACTTGCGTTGCTTGGGAACGGGAGACGCAAAACTAAGTTTAGAACTATTTTTGGGGGAGAATGAAAATTAAAATAAATGAAAACTAAACGATAGAAAATACACCGTTTGCGGCCGAACCACACCCATGAGGATATCCACGAGCAAATTCACTCCCACTCGTGTTATATTGCTTAACTATAGCTATTGCATAGAGAAACCAGTCCTTTGTGGCGTGCAGTAGATGGCTATATTTTAAAAGAAAACAATCACTTTCGTTCAATCACTTTTGAGTCCTGCCCATTTGAAACCCCCTGCTGCTTTGCCCTCTGTCACCAGGCCATTGAAGTTCTTCAGCATCAGGTGCCTGTATACAATGGAGGCATGACCTCTTGGAGTCCAAATGCTATTTAGGCATTTCACCTAAAACCTGCTGCGTGGTTGGGGTTGGGGGGTATAGATTAAAAACATTTTAATGCCTTTGTGATGAGAATAAACATTTCGAAAGCAGGTTTGTTACGCTTTACAGTTGCAGTATGAAATCCGAAATTGAAACCATTTTTTTCTCAGGTTTTACTCAGAATGTCACAGAAACGGATGCCATTTTCAGAAGGTAAGACTAGCCCATTATTTAATTTACTGAGAACGATGGAAAACACCACATGATAAAACACATTATCAAAATAATATATTGGCAGCTCTGTCACCTTGGACCCTGCGGAAGAATACAAGATGGACCACAAAAAGCGAGGTCTTGCACTAATCTTCAATCAGGAGTCCTTCTTTTGGCATCTTAGAATGCCTCCAAGAAATGGCACGAACACGGATCGACACAATTTGGTTAGAAGGTTTGTACGGTAATTTGTATTGAATTGCTGCAGTGATTGCTTTAGTGTTATGTGTGTGTTATGAGTGTGTAGTGAGTGCTTGTGTGCAGTGGCCACTAAAAGTCAAATGGTACTGACGCCTTTCCTGTTTCAAACATCGCAACTCCTGCATTCATGTGTGTACTAAGGAAGGGTTACCATGAAAACAGATTTTTTTTTATTTTGTAATTTAGCCTAAATTAGTAATTTAGACTAAATCAGGTCAGAAAATATGAGTCACTAGTTATGCTTCTAATCACTCTGCTGCATATATATATATATATATATATATATATATATATATACTCTAGGAAAAGTCACCACAACATAAACTGTAGGAGCAAAGTTTGCAAAACAAAACGTTTGTAAAGTTTGATTCACTAGCAGCTAAAACCAAAAGTAGAACTGTAGACGGTAATCAAACTGAAAGCAAATAAAACCAGTCCAACAGTAAAAAGTGCATGTGTCACAGTTATTCTGATCTTATCTTAGATTTGAGGATCTGCAGTTTGAAGTGAGAGCATTTGATAATCTCAAAATGGAGGAGGTGTGGACCCAGATAAGTGAAGGCAAGTACTTTTCTAAAGAGGAAATGCTGGTGGCCCTCCACTGGAATGTTGTGTCAGGAATTAATACTTCACATAACACATTTTATTGCTACTTGTACTAGCTTTTTATCTTGCCATAAGCACAGCTATACTTCATTTTCACTTCAACTAGAGACTTTGCCCTCCACAGCTGCTGAAACTGATCACACAGACTCTGACTGCTTTGTCTGTATTTTCCTGAGCCATGGGGAGAAAGACCATGTCTATGCATATGACGGGAAGCTTTCCATCCAGGATATCGCAGCCTTTTTTAAAGGAAATAAATGCTCAAGCCTGGCTGGGAAGCCTAAGATATTTATTTTACAGGTGACGAATGTAGCACCCCTCATCATGGGAGTAAAGACATTTTTATTTACAGTTGAATCCGTGCTGTTTAATAAAATTTTGTACCACACTTTTTAATCTGCTGATTGCAGGCATGTCGTGGGGACAAACATGATGACCCAGTCACTCCCATGGATGTGGTGGACCATGACACAAAGACCAATGAAGTGGAGGTTGATGCTGGAGTGGTTTACACTCTGCCCTCTGGGGCTGACTTCCTCATGTGTTATTCAGTGGCAGAGGGTGAGTAGGCTTACACCCACACATTAACCACATAAGCAAGACAAATCTGCATATTTTTTCAGTGTTGTCAGATTTGAGGACCTCTTTTGTGAATTACACACTGGTTGATTTTCTTTTTTGTCTCTTCTGGTCTGGTCTGTCTGGTTTTCTGTAAAGGATATTACTCTCACCGTGAAACGGTAAATGGCTCCTGGTACATCCAGGACCTGTGTGAGATCCTGAAGGAGCATGGGGAGGCTCTGGAGTTCACTGAGCTTTTGACACTCGTCAACCGTAAGGTGTGCCGGCGTAGTGTTGGGCGTTGCAATGATCTATCTGCCATCGGAAAGAAGCAGGTGCCCTGTTTTGCCTCAATGCTCACCAAGAAGCTCTACTTCAGGCCTAAAAGTGTCTAGTGTGTCAGTCAGACACGACAAGCTGCAGGTTAATGATTAAGGTTTTTGTTCATGTTCATGTTCCTTATGGTGGCATCAAGTCATGACTTCCAGTAACAGATAATCCAATGGAATGGTGCTTGAACCAAATGATCCTAAACTTTTTGCAAGTTCAAAAGTACATGCTAGCAGAATGTCACGCACTGAGTGTAAGAATCACATTAATATCGTTGATAGAGTTTGCAGGGTTTATCAAGGGTTCAGCATACACTGCTGAGTACAGATGAATACAAGGCAAACTCCATCAAAGACATGAATGTCATTCTTAAACTCTGTGTGTGAGATTCTGCTAGCATGGAGTTTTGAACTCATGGCTGTTGCAAGGGCATGCACTGACACGTATTTGGGGGCACCTAAATGCTCAAACAGTAGTTGTTATTACATACTCTGACACATTATGACAACCACTGTTCTTGGGTGCTCACATACTATTCTATTGTATGGAAGTCAAGTTAATGAACAACCTTAAAACTGAGCAAACAGAAACCTGAATAACCAGTTTGTTTTTAATTGTTATGACCTTCAAAACAATACTTGTACCTATATGGACCTCAGCTGTATGCTTTCAAAAAGGGAATTAATGTTAGTTGTTGTCACGTCACTCCAACTTTGATGCGTTAAACCCTTTTACCATTCAAATTTTCACTAGTGTCTTTTGGAAAGTACCTCAGGGATAGGGCAGCTTGAGTTGTGTTAACATGCTGCCTGTCTGAGATTCCACCACCACCACAGTCCCTGACAATAGCCTGATACTAACTCACTTTAGCTGAGTCATTTGTCATGTACGATCAAATAATTCACTAGAAAAATTAATTCAGTACCCAGGTTAATCTGCAGGGTAAAGTTTTTAAAATATATGTAGCACTATAAAAAAAAAAAAAAAATATTTATATATATATATATATATATATATATATATGAGAGAGAGAGAATTCACAATTATTGTGTAATTCTGTGTGCTCACTGTATCTCTCTCTCTCTCTCTCATATATATATATATATATATATATACACACACACACACGAGATACAGTACACAGAATTACTCAATAATTGTGAATTCTGTCTGTGCTGCTGTTAACAAAAATACACAGCAGAGCCATGTGTACCAATCCCTCAGGACAGTATCAGGGTTAGGCTTATTAGTGTCCTCTGTTTTTAAGCAAATAGCAGTTTAATTTTATAGCAATAATTAAGACCAGAAAAAAATCTGGGCTGGACTTTTCATATGATCAGGAGCATTACTTGTCCTTACTATGCACTCAGAGACACACAATCATTCCTCAAAATGAACTTGAATGAACCTATGTTTACAGCAGCGGTATAATTTCTACATGGTATGATTGCTTATGGTGGTGGGGGTTTGCACTATCAATGACTTTGGGACTCCCTTGTATTTTGTTTTCTGTTTTTAAGTGCTGTTGGTAATGTGCTATTTGGTGTCATTTTAGATTGACTCTGAGGTGCAATAAAAAAAAATGGAGAATTTTACTTTCAAGATTTCTACTTATTTTTGCTTGAAAAACCCAATGATGTTTCAGTCTGTTTGGTAGTGATGATTGCTGTGATAATAAGGTGATTTTCTTCATGATATTTATTTCCAGTTCTTGAAAATGTATGTGGTAATAAGATTATAATATATGGCTTTTTCAAATGCTTTAAATTATGGAAAAGGCACCATTATGGAAATAAAAAAGCATTAAAGGAGAAATCCGGATGAATCAATCCATAGCCTTGTTGCTCAAGCTCACCTGTTGGTGCTGTTGGTAGGAAAAAGAGCAAAAAAAAACATAGCTGCTGATTTGTGATTCAGGCTAACACTAACCGAATGGGGCACAGAGACTCATGTTCAGTTTCATTTTCCTATGCTCCATTCAGTTAATGTTTGCTGACGGTTCACTATTCGGCCTATACTGTATCCATTTTTCTGGTTCTTTTTTCTTTAGACAGAACTCAGTGACCTCAAACAACAGGGCTATTAATTGATTCACACTGGATTTCTCCTTTAAATCCACCATGAGTCATATTCTGTTCTGGGGCTGGATCTGGTCGAGAGGTAACTGAAGTTTATTTGGGCTCCTCAGACGCTGCAAATTCTCCTCCACCTGTGGGATAAAACATATGCACACAAATTTGCATTTTCCTGAAATTAAGGATCGATTTATAAAACAGTAGCCAAAGTTGAGAAAGGGTTTCTCTACCTCAGCCAATTCGCCCTTCAGTTGATTATATCTCTCCACGTTAAATTTTGCTTTCTTGGCACCCTTGTGGAAATAATGCAGGAACTGCCTGTCTTTTGCATCCGGATACACATAGTCCTGCAGAACAGTGTACAACAGAAATGAATTGGTGCTTTTTGGTGGAAAGGTGTATTCTGCAAGTGTAAACACTGCAGATTGTGTCTGAAAGCAAGTTTTGGCATAGCTAAAGATGCTGTCAGAATGTAAACAGAATGTAAACAAATGACCATGTTGGCACAATAACAAATTGCCTAAGGAAAGTGCTGTTGGATATACTTTTAGTTCAGACCAACTAGTGCCAAATTGACTCTCCTACTAGACCACATTCTAACCCATCATGTCTCTGCTTTAAATACAACGGAAAGCTGCATTAGAGATGGCTCAAAACCAAAAGTAGTCAATGACAACTGGATACAACAGCTTGAGTTATGCAAATGAATGAATGTTTTTCCTGTCTGCTAAGCAGCAAGGCAAAGCAAAAGAAAAATATGTAATCAACACTGTAACATTATGATGTAATATTTTATTAACTGCACTATTAACCGTAGACTATGAACTATGAAGCATATGCTTTCTTGTTAAGGGCAGTGCAATAAATAGTAATAGTGGGTCTAGTGTATGAACGTGTCAGCACCTGCTTGGTGAGGACGTAATAGGCAAACACCCCCATGCTGGTGGAGTATGTGATAAAGTAGGTGACGGGTTCCATGACATCCCAGGAGTAAACCCACCAGGTGAGCCAGGCTAATGCGCCCCTCTGCACAGATAGCAGAGCCATGCCTGCCCACAGTTCCTGGGACGAGCTCAGTTCAGCCCTCCGCACGAGCTGGGCTTTTACCTGAGACACGAACGCACACAGGAATACAGCATGTAAACAAACATCTCTGCAGCTCTGCAGACAGAAACACCATGAGGCCATGCAGCTTCTTTCCTGATATTTAGTAGAAACACCTTCTCTAACAGCCTCAGTTCCTGTTTGATCCCATCCAGTTTCTCTAGCAGTTCCCTCTCCATGAGGATGTGGTGGTCGGGGAGGTGGAGGGCCGTGTGCAGCAGATGCACCATGTGCTTCACATCCTTCATTTCCACAGCATGCTCGTGACTAGCCACCTCTTCACATGGGGAGTCAGTAGGGAGATCACTTTTAGTATTGCACAATCATCTCTTTCCTATTACTTATGACCGTTGATGCCATTTGTTTATACTTAAACTGACATCCATCTACAAATCTCGAAACATTTCAGTGTTTTCTTAAAATGTCTTGAAATGTTAAAGGCCACTGTACCTTCATGGGATGAGTGTACATTGTAGACAGCATCATTGATGACCAGCTTGAAGTCCTTGCTGAGGAGTGTGTCAATGGAGGTGTTACATGCAATTTTTTCCCCTTCTGTAAGTAAAACAATGACCAATTATAGTCTATCACCCCAAGCAATCTTTCCATCTAACTACACGTCACGGAGGTGATGCTGTGTGAGTGTGCATTACTGAAAACTGCCTGGATCAGTGTGGGTAATCCATGCAGGTATTATATAACTGGCAGTTCTATTTACTTCAGTGGCCTAATCTGATGAAGTTGTGTAGACATGCCTGTTGTGAGTACAGCTGCATCAGTGATCCCAGGGTCCTCCCTCTGCAAGTCCTGGATCAAGTCACTGACGCTCATAATCATGGGCCTGAGGTAGAAGAGGCAGATCTCTCTCCTGGAGGGCAAAGGCAGGGCCAGCGCTGGGCGCCCGTGTCTGTACTGCACTGCCACATCTGCAGAGCAGAAGGGTGACGGGACATCAAATCACTGAATTTAATTCTCAGATGCTAGTGGTAATGGATGTTCCTCGCAGACCCACTGGGGGGCAGTCTACCAGATCATGCAGAGAGGAACTGTTTTCTGCAGCTGGGACAAAGATTTTAAATATGCGGAGCAAGATACGTGAAGACAAGCCCCTTTCTGGAGCCACCATCGCACAGGGGGGGGGGGCACTAATCCCCCTTTATGCAGTGCAGTGGCACATTCTATAAGTCTATGGCAGAACCCCAGAATTTCATAAAATATAAAAAATATATAAAAGTCTTATATTTCTATGCAATGGATGTAAATTTCAGACACACTGTCATCATCTCCAAACCCTCTGACTCATTTAGTGTAAATTTCATGATGGTTTGACTCTCCACTCTGCACTCTGCAGAAAATCCACTTCAATTCAGGTGTGCACCATCTTATTTCGTCTGTCAGCTGGCTAGTTGCTTGGCTACAGAGCCACTGGTAAGCTAATGCAGCTCAGCTAAATTGCTGACATCGGACAACTACTGATGAGTTGCGTTGACAATGTGACGAGCTATGCATTAATTCTGCAGTCTGTAAGCTGTTACATGGCATTAATGCTGTTCTGAATAAAACATTAAAAACATTGCCTGATAAAGTTTGATGTTATGGCTGTGATTAATCCACAGTAATGATGATTAGTCACCTGTCCACATTTCTCTGAGTCTGTTTAACACTACTCAAGTAACATAGCATCTCCCAATGCATCACACACACATTACATACAATATATCACTACACACATATCATTTATCTGAACAATATTATTGTGCTATCTGGTATTATCTACTACAGCCAAGCACGCCTACGACACACCTATCTATGCTGCTTGGAACTGATCCCATGGAGATAAACTACCATGAAGTACAGTATCTTGTTACACTTATTTAAAATCTTTGGCTGGGCTGCATGTGAATGGTGTATAGGAAATGGGAATTCCTTACCATTAGAGGGTGCTACAGTGCTGCTGGAGAATACTTGGTGGCATCTCCACAGAGGCACTCTGGGCTGGACCTTAAACACAAGCAAAATAGAACGAGTACATTTCCTATTTCAGCGAGTCTGGTCTTTTACTAGGTGTATCTGTGGAGTCATGGCACTCCTCCACACAGTACTTGAAAAACAAAATTCTGTAAAATTTGAATTCTATAAATTAAAAAGGGGACAGTTTGTGTTTAAATCACAAGTTACTGCTCAGGCTGAGATGGTTTGCTGTTAAGCAATGGACAACAGCTGGTGAAAGACTAGTTTACATTGCAGCTTTTTCCAAACTACCAGGAAATATCAGAACTATTCACATGGGTGTTAAGTGATGAGATCCAATATTTGCATGCTTTGACACTCTGCTTATAAGCAAACACCCTGGCTAGGAATTGGTTCAAATAGCCTCCACTGGAACAGGTAGGCAGGCACTAGAGCACAGATATGATGAATTTTTTTAAGGTGACTGCATATCTCAGGGGGAGGCTGTAGTGACCCCAGGGCAGAGCCCCAGACCTGTTGAGATCATCACTGTAAACCAAGTTAGCTGACTAGAGAATCAATCCAAACAATTCTGCAGAGGTGTCACAATAAAATATAGAACCCCTCTATAAAGAACATGCCAAGCTACATTATATTGATATTTTATTAGTAACCCATGAAACAGAAATTGAGACACTTGATTTACATCATGGCATTTGTACTAAAGTTGTATGCACAATTAACTTATGCATTGGCTGCCATTCTCAAAAGAACTGATAAATCACAGAATGAGTCTGCAGTCTGCAGTGCACTACCAAAGACTGCATGTGTTGCTCATTTTCACTTTCACACTATTCCCAACAAAGGAATGTCTTTTAGTCTGGAATTCAAAACTTACCCACAGAGTACATTCACAAACAATGGAGCTGATGTCACAATGGCAACAAGATGCCACTTGTGTACAAATTAACTGACAATAATTTATAAATTCCAATGAACAATCAAAGGATTTCTGCTAAACTTGGTTTTACATCCTATTGATAAAGTAATAGTACTCTTTAATGGATCATTAACCACTCTTCAATTAAAGGGCAAATTGGTTTTTAAACTTGGCAGGCATTACTACAGACACTGATCCATTAGTCTTAAGGAAGAGGCATTTCGTCTTAAGGAGATAATCTTTTTTTGGCCTTGCCTACTTTATATTCCGTGTAGATTCGAGTGGGTCAATAATGACCACACACTGAAGTTGCGGCTGCTGTCCTCACCTCTGTCACAGTGACATGGCGGAACTAGGCAGCAAAGACACCAAGCTCTGCCTGGGAGGTCATCTGATCAATATCAAGGTATAGCCTCAACTGCAGTGCTTTTAAAGGCATGGTCCAGTCCCTATGGCTATGAAAGCTCTCTTGCCCAAGGCGCTTGACCTTTGGTTGGGACAAATTAGCAGATGAGCAGATTTGGTGGATGGGGAGACCCTCGGTTCTCTTTCAATGGATACGTATATAAATCTGCCAGTTCCTCCCACAATATAATAATACGTAAATGAAAAAGGTGCTTACACAAATTAATCAGGGTGCTTTTATGTGTTCCAAGTGTGTTCTTAAGGAAATACTGTACGCTCCAGTGAGGGATATAGACGAATATCAAGACTTCATGTCAGATTTTTAGTTATACTACAGATACAGTTTACTCTGACATACTTCTACCTTGCTTTACAGGAAATATTGTATACCTAGTCAAATAAAATATGACTGTACTTTACATTTAAGTTTTAGAGTAAAGAAGCAAGTAGCCAGAAAGATGGATTTAGCAAGACTCTGAAGTTTATTTATGCACAACCACTTGATTAAAGCGCCGGAGTGTTCACTGAAGTGATTGGTTTGCTGAAGCTGGAGATTGGACAATGGGAACAATATACTGCCTCAATGCATTCTCATTAGATTGTGTGCAATGCTCAGTCTTCTGACTGCGTGTAGCATGACAATGCCACTTGGAATGTATGTGTGTGTGTGCGTGTGTGTGGCACAGCATCAAGATGCTAATGAGGTCCAGGAGACGTGCTATTAGAACACATTGCCAGGCTATTTGTCTCCCTGCCAAAGACTGTCATCATTTCCCAACTCCATGGAGAGGACATGACGAGAGGAATTCTATATGCTGACAAGCAGTGCAGATTTAAAAGGTTCAGCTGATGGTGACACCAATATCTTAATAATGATCATAAAGGGATGAATGCTTCGACCAACAAATCTTAACTAAAGGTGCTTTCTTATGAATACAAGTGTTCTCAAATGAGGTGCTATGAACATAAAGGACCTTTCAATGATTGCCATTGAAATATTCAAAAAGAAAAATCATATAATCAAACAATATAATCATAAATAACTGAGGAACAGGAGAACATTGTATGGGTGATCAAATGTAGATGGAATTGGTCCAGTGCCATCTCATGCTTATTGAATTGCAATGACTTGGCGACTCAGCTCGAGCTGGACTTAAAATTCTCACTGTTGAGGAAAGGCTGCAAGAAAACCTCATGGCATCATCATTCCACTGTCATGAATGTGTCCAGGTTCCATGCTCTATTTGAGCAGTTTGCCTCAGACATTGACCTCTGATTTCAACATTGTAGAAGAAAAACAATGCTTGAACATTCTATTTTGTTCCCAATCTGCTACATTAAGATAACATTTGGAATGTTAAAACAGAAGCCCTGTGGAAACAGCTATTGAACTTGAAACGGTCTACACAGGCATGTTTTCATGCTGCCATGCTCCAATGGGCTGGGCTGACACTGAGTGACCGCCGAGGTGCTGAGAGCCATCAAACGGACGGCCAGGCTCATTTACTTCAGCGGTCCCTGTGGCTTGCGGGGTCGTTATGAGTGCTGTCACTGCTGAAATACGGCCAAGGTGCCGCTGGTCATGCACCTCCAGGCCGACCCCACTCTCCCCCACTGCAGGCTCTTCATTACGGCTCGCTGCTGCCACAGCATCAGCAATGGGGTCCAGGAGCCAGTCTGACAACAGGATATATGATCTCTCCCCACTGATACGACCCAGGAGACTTAGAGGGAAATAAACTGGTGCGATAAGCCTGCTTCTCCTGGCAGTCTTTTCCAACTGCATGCTAGTCCATTCTGGATGAAATATGGAGATGCCATGTTGGAACCAAATTACAGAGTCAGTCATAGTAACTTCACTCTCCACTGCATTCCCCCCATTTGCATTTGCAGGCATGTGTCTTAACTCCCTCGCTCCTTTTGCCATTAGTGTTATTGTAAATGGAACAAGGCCGGTGTCAAGTCTGACTAGATGTGGCCAGTATTAAACACTTCAAGACTGTAAGGTGAGCCTTGTCTAAAGGGGATTTTCAGGATCTGGGTGTGGCACTGGAAGAGCAGGTCTGAGTAATAAGTGTTCCAGCCCAAATATCGCAGCAAGATTTTACCCAGTCAGCACCTGAGGTATGAATTAGGAGAGCGGTTTGCAGAGTAGGTGAAGCACAGGCAAAGCAGGACCCAAAATCACTTGCAGGCTGTTACCGCTATGTCTTCAAGCCTGTATTCCACAAGGCGCACAACGCCTTAAGCTGACAGTGTTAGTCATGGCGAGCTTATCTGTTTCCTGTTCTGGTGACTGGAAACTTTCAAGTTTAGTAAGCCTTCTCTGCACTGCTCTATATGGAGTTATTTGGGATGGTGCCTGAATTTATTTCAGTCTAGTGTTACTTAAAAGAGACTGCTTAATTACAATACAAACATTCAACAAGTCTGGGTCTTTTCTCTTCTTGAATGTATGCAGTAATTCATCAGACTGTATAAATGATAGCAGTCCACAGAATGAGGGAAAACTGCATTAATGCAGATTGAGCTACCTGGAGCGCAAAACTAATACAGCGAATGACTGAATTATATTAGATCTATATCTAGAGCCATCAATGCAACATTGATCACGTTGATGAGTAGAACCAGTCAATATGCTGCTGGAGAGCAGCACTAATAGCAACAATGCTGTCTTTGCCTCTCCCAGTTGATGCACTGTTTCACAGAGCACCACTGCAGACAAGCTCGCTGGCTGGACATGGCAAACACTACTGTAGGAGGGCTGCAGGGCTTTCACAACCTTTTGTACCCCTGATTTGCACCCCAAAATAGTATCAAGGATCAAGTATTTTCCTAGGTATTAGTATAGAATTTGCAATTCTAGTACTATGACAACCCAACTGCTCTAAAGGGACCATTATAAAGTTAAGAGGCCAAGGGATGCACCTGTTTAAGATCCCATCACTGGGATATGTTCCTAATGAGGAATAATGGATTCCCTGCCATGCCATTCCCCCTCCAGCTGTCAGACTCCGACAGACAGCTATGACTCACTCCTCTGCCTCCATGACAATATGGCAGAAGTGGATGAGGCCCAGTGCTTATTTTTACCCACAACACTCAAGTCCTGACACTACAGTGCATTTAAGATTCTCCTCTCCCGCCATGTCTGTGCATGAGTCATACAGTACCACGCAACCCCTTGTGATAGATTCTGCTGTCTGTGTTGCTCATTTCTAACAAGAATCCAAAATGGCTCTAGTATATTGTCCATCCCCTAATAAACAGAATGTAGACAAGATTAAAGCATACTTGTTTGACTACTCTGTTGATTTTAGACTACAGATGGCAAATCTCTAATATGATGGATAGGAAAACAAGAGACTATTGGTACCGTGCTCTTCTCTATGCCGAAAGTAGGCCTAGGGTTACTGTGATTTAATGATGTAGTTTGAATGGAAACCCACTTAGTAAAACTGCAACTAAATCCTATTCTTAAAACAAATCATCAACTAAACATCAGCATCAACTACAATGCCTATCTGATGCTTCAGAATGACCATATGTGCAGTACAAATAAGCAGTGCAATCCTTGGATCTTCCACTCGCTACAGAGCCAAGGCTATGGGCTAGGGGCTAAATACAGGGATTTTCAGAATGGACCTACATGGACACAACATAAACAAACACAGTGAAAGATGGGGCACTGTGAACCCAACGATTGTTCAAGCAATGATTTGTGTGTGGTGACTCAAGTGCCCGATCCTGTCCACAAGAGGTGAAACATGACCCCATCCAGCCGTGGATAATTTATTGTCTGAAGCAAGATAAGAAGCATTCCTGTGCACTGGAGTTTTTATGTTATACCATCACAACCAGTGAAAGGAAAATTCTACTCTCTTTAAGACATTTACTGGGTTACATATACACAATAATGTTTGCCTTTATAGTACTAAGGACAAGCCCTCTATTCACCACCAGCACTTATGAATGCAGTGGAATGAAGGAGCTGCTGGGAGCTGCTGACTCCATATAAACTGGCCCGATATGTCTCTGGCCAAACTGTCCTCAAGTCAGCTGCAGCTGCAGTACATTCACATCAGCTGTGCAGGCACAGAGCAATCCTTTGAATAAAAAAACCCTGTTCTAACCCAAGGGATGCTGTCCCCATCAGTCCGTTTAAAAAGCTCCTAGCCTGCAGGAAACTACAAACCCAGGATGGGAGGACCAGACAGAGGATGGGTGGCAATATTATATTTATATGATAAATATAAGTTATTCCCCAGTTGTCTCCAGACCATAAGGCCCATTTAATAACTGAGTAGTCATGACAATTTTGCACACACAAACAAGGAAAGATGCAGGCTGGGTCTAACCATCTCAACAATGCTATTCCATTGAGTACCATTAGTTTGCTTCTGTGAAGATTACTCTGGTATAGCCTATAGGTATGAGGCAATTCTAACTGTGCAGGGTACAGTGTAGAGCTCCCTCCATCACAAAATATTAACTGACCAATATGTGATGTCCCAGCATTTCCTTTCCTATGTCCACCTTAACATAGTGGCTCTGCTTAGAAGACCATTAGGCTACCATTAGGATCTGCTGGAGGTTATTAAGTCCCTATTACGCCAACTTAAAGCAAAATAGCCTAGGCTACTTCCTTGCAAATTATTAATGTAGGCTACCTGTAGAGTTTGTTTGACAATGACAATGATTGTTTTACAATCTTTAGAAAATATGAGATCCACTCCTAGGGAAAAATAGAAAAGGAGCTGGCCTTCAAGCGACTACAGTTCATTACAACGGTCGCGGGCAGGCCTTTCACGCCTGTGCAGAACTACCTCAGTCTCCACCAAACGTAGCCTAACTTTAGTCCTCTTATGCATTGCAATGTTCCTGGCTTCAAGTTAAAAGTCAAGTAGCCTTCTGTCAACCTTAACAGCGACATATCGAAAAGATCAGGGACCCTCTCTTTACATTTTGGCCCTTTTATTAATAGGCATATTATGACTTTAGTCGGTAAAGTGTTAGCATCCCTGTTAACTTCCATTTCATCCAACTGGAACAAGGCTGACTTAACATGAATATCAAAGGGAATCTTGTGCAGTCTGCTCCAAAAGTCATATGGAAGTCTTTGAGTTTTAGACCGCTATTCTGTGCGGGGTAAAGTTAAATTTGCCGATTGTACCTAAACTTAAGAAGAAACGGAAAGACCCAAATTCCACCATTTTGAGGGTGGGATGGAACGCTGCACGAGAAAGGAAATAACTTCGAAGAACTTCCCAATCTGTTACATATTAATTACTTAATGCGCAATCTGACAAATAAAATGTATCAGTTCGTCATAACAACAACCGACTAGATCCTCACTTCACGACATCAACAAGTTTACCAAGAACTTTGTTCCCCTGATATTATGTTGAGGCTACAAATGTAACAATAGACTCTTAGCGATGCAATAACCCGTTGTCGCACAGCTATAGCCGAATCGTATTATTTTCGGTGAAACTTACCTTATGTGTCAAGTGCACCGAACTAACGTTAGTGGTTGTTTTCAATAGTGAGCGGAGTGGTAACGCGTGCCTGATAACTCCAGCCTGTAGTTTGGCGACCAGTCCAGAAGATGCCATCTTTTAGTTTTAGTTCCTGTATTGTTACATACTGGGCCGAACAGTGCGATACAAGACAACTGATCATAAATAGCGTTGTATAATGGCTATTTCATACAACGCCCAAATGGCAGATGAATTGGTAATTCGCAGCCTAGCCCTCCAATGCTACACACACTGACAGGATGTCTTGCACTTCTGATTACACTATTCTAAATGCGCCTCCTATTGGTCAGTGAAATTCTTTATGGTAACAAATCCGGAAAGTGGCTGTGATGAAATTTCCATAGGAAAACATAGCTCTTCCTGTGATTTGGGTTTTATCAACCAAACAGCCATGTAATAGTCAAATGACGGATCTAGTTCTTCAAAAAAACAACTCTGTGTGCCATAGAGTAGGGAAGGCTACAGGCTATCCTGTGACATGACAGGTTGGTTAGTTACATGAGCTCAGTGCTACATGTTCTTTGCCAGTTTTATCTGAATCTAGTCTAGTCTTTTACCACGCAGATGGATATTGGAGTTCCACTCTGACCAATAACAGTAGGAGCAGAGTATTCACTCGCTCACTGGACAATGGGTGTAATGCCCGTGTAATACTATCTGCATTCATGCTGAATGAGCTGTAACTGGGTTTTAAAATATCAAATTTCTGTTTAAGGAATCGTATTTTTCACATTACTGCTTCCCACACTTCTTGCCACCTGCATTTTTTGCTGATATAGTTATGATGAATCCGTGCGGAGAGGTGAAAGATAGCCTATGACATATGGTCAGAATTTGTAGGTTGGGTAGTAGAGCAGAAATAGCATCTTTATTTCATTGCGTTATGGTAGCACAGAGTTTAATTAGATTGAGAGAACCTGTCAGACTCTGCTTCGTCAGTCCCTGGGGCCAGATTGATATTATTAGCTCACAATTGGACACAAATAAGGCAGCAATCAGCAAATTGTAAGAAAAGTTATTTATACGTCCATGACTTGGTTGCAGACACCACAGGGTTCTGCGAGCCAAGAGCAGATAGATTGCGCCATAGTGCGCTTCCATCCATCCTCACAGACGCTTACTTTCAGCGTAGAGTGCACTACGGAGGGTCATAATCCGAAGACACAATCCGAGACACAATTTATAACTGTCAATACCTGTGAATGACAGTTTGCTATTAAAATTGCATTATTAAAGAGACTGCAGCAAAGACGGTGCAGCAAACAGGCAGACAGTCTGAACTAAAGCAGTGTAATGCAGCCAGATCATAATGATAAGAAATTTGAATCTCTTAAAGTGGACTGTCTCTTTAAAGGATGATGTCTCATCCTGGAATAGTGGTGGCATCACTGAAACTGTAATGGTAACTTACACTTTGCCCAGACAACTTTTTTTTTTTTTTAAAGTGGCCTACTGCTGTTCTGACATTGTCAAGTACTTTGTCAGATAATCCATAAAACACTATTCTACTCTATGATAGGATAGGAGCACTTCGAAAGTGAAGTGTGGTATTGAGATTCCTCATGTCTCATGCAAAGCTCCCATCTGCTATAAGACCTCCCACTGACCAAATGAGTCTGCCTGGACATTTGTGTGCACTGCAAAAAACATCCCTTTCTTGAGTTCTTGCAGATTGGTTCTGCTGTGAAATTTAGGACACCACTCCAGGTTGGACTGGAGTATAGCAGTGCAGTGGTATTAATTAGTTTGATATAAGATATGAAGAATGCAACAAGTGTTCAACAACAAAATGAAAGCTAGACAACATACTGTAAAGACTTGTGGGCAAGACCCTAGTTACTAGAATGGTGACTTCAAACTCATTCAAATTCATTCATTCAATGCCTGTGCTGGATGCCCTTGTTGTCATGGTAGGAAAATGGAGCCTTTAGGTAAACTGTGTACCCCTGTGGCACTAACTGGATACAATATCTCTTGAAAACTGATGTAAGGTGAAATTCCTACTTTGTTACTTATTATATATATATATATATATTATATATATATATTGTCTGGTTCGGTCCTGAACTGGTTACATCTTAAACATGCCAGTTTCACATATAATTTATTTCTAATGCATATTTAGTTATGTATTAGATCTGTGGTAATGGAAAATCTGAAATTATGGTTGCATTATTGATGCAGAATTTCTATTGGTTGATGTGCATGTGATGTATGAATAAGAACAAGAATGTGGGGAAGTTGTGTAGGTTAGTAGAGAATTGACATGTGCACAGCTTGGAAGCAAATTGTTTTGTGTGTATGTATAGGTGGGGGCAGAAACACAGGGAAAACAAGGTTTTCAAGTTGATGGGTGGTGTAGAGGAATGTTATGTGTGGAGAGATGTAAAACAAGTCCATGAAGTAGTGGGGGATGTACAAGTACACTACTTGCAAGTCAGCTTTTTTTTTTTTTTTTTTTTTTTGCAATCAGTGCCTGTAGGGGGATCTCCAGAGGTGGAGCTCAGTTTACCATTTACCTATTTTTACAACAATGCCATTAACTCATTAAAATTATTAACTGTTATCTATGGCTGCAAAATAGTCTCATAGTCATGTCACCTGTGCTGCTTACCTGGTAGCCAACTATGTAGGCTAAACTACGTGCTACATTTACAGGCAATGACCTAACAGTACTGGGCTAGTCCAGTGCATCACATTTCCCCAGACAGTCACAAACCATAGAATACGCTATTATGAAAACAACACAGTTTATTTAATCTCATCTATCAGACATGTATCTGTTTGCAGAGATCAACAAGAAATAACACCACATCAAGCACACATGCACTACCTCCCTCCCAAGAGTTTAGTTGTGTCCTCACTCCTTGTCTGTTGTAACATACATGCCTCTCACAGAGGGCGAAATTCTCCCAGGTGCTTAGCGTTTTTTTAACTTAAGCACCTGGGTGAACCCGTAGTGATCCAAATTACAATTTCATTTTCCTCATGAAATCGTTTAGTGACGATACCTGGTGGTCAAAAACATGTGGATGTGGAAATAACAGCAGACATGGGTGACCTCTTGTGGAAGTTAGTAATAGTAGCCCAGAAAATAGTATCCTTCCCGTCATGGTTCCCTCATTGTTGGTGTGTGGGGGGCCCTCTAGGGGAGGCATTGAGTTACTGCATGTAATCGAAGTGTTAATCTCAAATCTCACTGTACTTTGGACAATAATTTGTCTGTGGCCTATGTTGTAATATGTTATCAGGTACCTATAATTACTCTATCTAGAATAAGGAGAATGTGCTTTACATGGAAGTATCCATAAACAATCAGAAACAATATTTCAAAATACATAAAAGTTAAGTAAATGCTTTTTTTGGCCTAGTGCTTATCACAGACAAAAGATCACAAATTGCTTTATGTGGCAAGCTCAGGTATCCACGCAAAACATCACTGACAGCACAAAATGCACAATAAAAAATACAGATACATAAAATACAGTGAATATAACTTCAAAAGTTTATTTTGGATACCCATATTTCCCAGATGCGTGTCTGAACATGAGCCTTCAGCTTTTCTAAGAATCCACTGAAACATACCTGAGCTTATGGAAGAGCTGTCCACAATAGGACAATAAGTATCATCACCCCTGTGGAACCACAAAGGGCAATTCTATGCAAAGTAGTCTTTTTTATTTGTATGACATAGCCTTAATTATGCTTTGTAATTTGACGATTTGCTGTAAGATTGTATTATATATATGTATGTATTGAAGTTATAATACTAGTTTTTAGGTGCTCATGATCTTTCAGATCCGTAAGGTGGAGTTGCACCTGAAAGGTTTTGGTTGACGGACATAAGGATAAAAGAAATTATGGTTAAGAGAAAATAAATGATTTAAAATTGCGGTTAAGAGAAAATAGATTAATGTAGCCTGTCAGTCTTAACACTGTGGTGTTAAACATTTTCATCTGTAATGAGAAAAAAACAGCACATTGCGTTAGCCTATAGTTTATAGGCTTGAATCAGGAATACATTGTGCTTTTTCAGAATTTATTCATGTGACACAGCACTCATTCTAAATATTCAGTTTACAAATAGCTGACAACACATTTTATATAAACATTTTGTTAGCGTTTATTTTTCTAATTGTTGCAAAATTAAAAAGGCTGTAAAGTCTCCCATCACCACGATAACATGATGACTGGATTTGGTGGGGTCAATAGGATCATCTGACAACAGTTTTTTGTTTGTTTGTTTGTTTGTTTGTTTGTTTGTTTTGTTTTTTTTTTTGTGTGTGTGTGTGTGTGTTTTTTAGTTATTTATTTATATTTTTTGCAGTAATATGCAGGACATGGAATATTGAAAATGGCTGCATTAACTAAATTAAACATAAACATAGAAAGACAAGCACGGAGAGACATTACAGCTTCTGCAGTACAATTTTATGCAAGCATCAAAGGAAAGAGCGTATACATAATGGGGAATAATGGCAAGCCTGTTTTAGAAGCTTATTTTAAATAATAAGGCAAGAATTGAATATATCCTTCAATACAATCCTACAGTCATACACTCAGATACACAAACATTCATATGCACACGCACGAGTGTGCTCTCTCTTTCTCTCTCTCTCTCTCACACACACACGCACGCACACACACACACACACACACACAAACACTCATTGAGTTAACACACAAAAAATCTAATTATATCAGATTGACTGAGGTGGAACATCAAAGGCTTATGGGATATCATAGAGAAACCCTGATAACTCAAATTCTCCTTAATTAGTCGGAGAAATTTCGTACTGCAGAGAGTAGAGAGAACCATCACAAGCAGAGAACGACCAAGGGGATGGAAGGGAGGGGAGGTTAGGATGACAGAGAAATGGATAGACGGGGATGGGGGGAAGAGGGCGGGTGTGTGTGTGGGGGGGACGGGGTGGGCAGAGGAGAATGGAAAGATGTCAAGCGGTGCTGGGCTCCGGCCGTTGTTCGGCGGCGTTTGAAGTTGCGCCGGCTCGTAGATGCAGAGAGCAGCGAAGGTAATTGTGTCTGACGGCGGAGCAGATAATGATGAGCACGTCTAGATGGCGGTTGCTAACGCGCACAGCCCCCTGCTGCTCGCGCTCACACTAGCCTCTCCTAATTGACCGAGCCCTGGCTCCCCCGAGCCCTCTGTTATTATTTATTAATAATTCATCACTAAATAATTCACGACCTGGAAAGCGTACACGCCACGAATGGGCAGTGTTAATTGAGCATGGGAACGATGAACTTGAAAACAGTGCCAATGTCCAAAGGCACAGATTTGTTTTTTGTTGCTGCTACTGTCGTTTTCTTCCTTCTCTGCTTTTTTAAAATTTGTTTTGTCTTGTTCTGTTGTAATAAGTTGTAATAAGGGGAGAAGACCAGAGCTTAAAAAATGCTGTGGAAGATATACGAGATCTTTCTAATAATATAACTACTAATCAGAAGAGAATGATATTTGTGCCTGTCTTTGTGCCTTTGGAAATAATCTTCTAAATGCCATCTCCATTTTAAAAGTAACATTATGTAAACACAAAAACAAGTCTTTCCTTTTTAGCTATTGGTCCTGAAGGGGTCAGTCATGCCCCATCCACCATTAGTAAGACTCGGTAACTGCAGTCTGCCAAACTATACAAATACTATGATTTTTTCCTAATAATTTTATACTAACTGTTTGAACTTTTGTCCTGCCTTTGATGCTGTTGTCTTTCCTTGTGACTGAAGTCAGATTGCTTTAGCGCTTTGGTTACTTATCTTCATTTAATTATATTTCATTTAAATGTATTTTGTCTACATTTTTAGTTAACAAATGTGACCTTTGAGGACTTCAGAGTGTCATTGTCACAACATCAGAGAAAAAGACAAAAAATCATTTTTCATGTCCTGTTATGACTTGAATACTCCAGTCTAGTGTATTTTTAGGTTTCAGATATTTGTTTACAAACATGGCCATGTCTTCAGGCCTCTGAGCACTCTGTTCTCCAAGGCTTGATTAAGTTCAGTTTAATTTCTCTGCAAAATTACACAGTAATGCACAAGCTCAGTGTTGAGAGGTCCTGAATGATTCGGCTTTGGAATGAGATGTGCTATAAAGTCAGGATGTTGTGTAGGGATGCATCTATCCCAGAGACGTGGCTCTCAGGAGGTTGCACTCACTCGTAAACCACTTTTAGTCACTGAGTTTCAAACACCAGCAAAGTAGCTCTCTCAAAGTTTGGTCTCTGTATCCATCTCAATTCCTGTAGGGAGAGGAAAGTAAGTTGTGGAAAGATTTCTCTTTGGACTGGCATCGGTTTACTTCGCTTTGGGGATTGGTTTATCAGAAGTTGTCGACACGATCCGTACAAATCTCCCGTTGCCACCGTGCAACACAGACAGCCTTTCATGGTTTGGCTTTGGGGACTGTGAAGGGGTTGTCCATGGAGAGCCAGGGTTTAGTTTTGCTCTGTGTATATATGTATTTTTGTAGACATCGCTGTAGACTTCTCTTAATCTGAGAACACATCAAAGCATCTCCTCTCCTTCAGTGCTAAATTCTCTACTAGTCCTTATTACCAAAGTGCTCATAAATGCCTATGGGGAGTCAAGCAAGGAAAAAAAAAGCAAAAACAAAAAACAAACATGTTTGCTTTTATCTCGCAAATAACTATTTATGCTGGTACAAATGAGCATTCTGAGGAAATATCAGTTTGTGTGAGAGCATTCAGAGATAGGAAGAATTACCCTAGGAAAAAAAAACAGATGGGATGAGGGCAGACTGTTCTTTAGGGACGCCATGGTGTGGAGAATTTCATGTCGTCTGAGTGATCTTTTGTGAGAGAACTGTCAGTGACAGATTTCATAGGCTAAATGGAATTCTCTGCCATTTGTTCATCATCCCAGTCTTTGGTTCCTGTGTCAAGTGAAGTGTCAGAGAACACTGCATGAGCAAATGAGTGGCGCCTGCGGTTTTGATTTATTTTTGATGGCCTGCTGTTGTGAACATGGAAATGGAATGTTATGGGCTTTGCACTCACTCTCTCAGGCCTAACCCAGAGTAAACAACTTTCATCTATCTATCTATCCATCCATCTATCTATCTATCTATCTATCTATCTATCTATCTATCTATCTATCTATCTATCGCTGCCTGTCTGTCTCTGTTTTACATACCCATTGGTCTGTCCATCTATCCATCTTTCCATCTAGCTATCCATCCCTCCATCCATGTACTCATCCCTCCACCCATCTATGGCTCGCTGTGAGGGGAGCACTGAGCCCGCCGAGATGCAGTGAGTTCTGAAGCTGAGCTGGTGAATAATAGAACAAAGTGCGGACAAGCCTTCTGAGGTTCTAGTGCACATCAGCACCCCTCTACCAAACACAGAAGGGAGGGGGAGAGAGGGAGAGAGATGTAAGAATAGATAGACAGAGAGAGAGATAGAGAGAGAGAACACTCACACTGAAAGGGAAAGTGATACAAGAAAGAGAGTTGGAGACATTATACCAATGGTTTGAGTCTGTACCGAAATGCTATGAGTCTCATGCTGTCACACAGGTGATGACTGCTGTAAAGGTGTCATGGATTTCTGACCAGTGATCTTTAATGGCTTTCTTATCAGCGGCCCTTGAGCAGTCTCAGCAGAGAAACCTGCCAGTCGTGCTTTCCAGTGGCTACAGGGTGCAGCCAGGGTTAATCAACATGAGGCCAAGCCAGGGTTCTGTCCCATGAGGCCACCGCCGCCACCCGTCTCTATCTGTTCTGTCCCACAGGGTTAGCCGGACCCTAGATGCCGCATGGGCCGATTGAAGTTTTGGCAGCTCTGGTGTGCCTCGGTTTGGCGATCGCATGCTTCATTAGAGCTGTCAATCAAACTGCTGTGGCGACAGAGTTGCACCGCAGGGCACCCTGAGGGCCTAATCAATTCACCATCCCTAGAAACGCGCCATCAAACGCACGATGGAGAGAGGGTTGAACTGCGCACACTGCTCCAGAAAGTTTCAGAGGCCTCAGAGGTGCTGATCCACTCATAAACATGCAGACAACAATGTGCTCACTCTGGGTGGAGGAGACCTCTTTTGTCTCCCTCAAAGTGATCTCACTTCACAGCTCAACACTGGGTCTGCCCATCCATTCCATGTAGGCAAAGAAAAAATGATTGAGTACACAGAAGAATAAATAAATGATGGTAACACTTCAGTAGTGTTAGATAACCCAGAAGCTTTATGTGTGTCACATCTGACTGATCTCCCCATTGTCAGTTTGCAGAGCCCAACTGGAAACAGTGCAAATTCAGCACACGTTTGGTCTGGTGTGTGGTTCGAGGCCATTTAGTGCTGTGTGTGAGCCATGGCATTCTAAGTTATCTAAGTTGTTCTCTCAGCACCTTCCCTCCTCTCTGTGCTCCCAACACCATGAGCGTAAACATCACATGGCCAGCAGGGCTCCCTAGCAGGGTTCCTTAGCAGAACGCCGTTCCCCTGGAACAATAAGATATCCTTAAAACCGTGTTGTGCGCTCCAGTGCACCACAGGTGAAAACACGCCAAACAAAACACAACAATGCCTTTGAAGAAAAGTTGTGCTTCCAGAGTTCCTTTTAATAATATACAGAAGTCCCCATTCTCACTGCCGCCATGTTATTCAGAGCATTCTTCCAAATATTTGGAGTGAGAGAAGAGATGAAACGCTAACAGAACAATGAGAGCCGAGGCGATGTTGTGGCGTTCGTGCACCCTGCCCTGTTCTCTCTTTGTGTCTGCTCCAAAGGTTGACAGTGGCCCTGTGCTGGGGCTGGATTTAGACTCGTTGCATTGTGTCCGAGCCGTTCTACACCACGTCCACGCAGGCTTTCTCTTCCCCTATCAAAGGACCCAGATGTGATGGCTGTTTGGAATCCAGTTGCTTGTTTGCTCTCTGGGTCCACACTGTTTTGTCTTTCCCTCTCCCTCCATTCACAGAACTGCAGGGACACTACTGGCCTATACACCACTACTCATGGTCACATTTGGTCTAAAATGTACATATATAATACCTGTCATGTCATATGTGGCTGAAAATCAGTGAAACATACAGTAGTTGTATATGTTGGACATATTGTCCTCACAAACCTAAATAATGTGTTAAAGCAGTACCAGGCAAGCCTGCAATTTCTTTTATCTCCAACACTCCCCCCATAGATGGCGACAACAAAAAGCAACAACATTGCACATTCTTACGAACCCATGTGGATTTGTTTGCAAACCAAAAATTAGGAAGACTTATCTTGGCCAACAAGATAATAAACATGATTTCGGTTTCATTCAGTTTCAACTTTGTTTCAC